>SJYX01000322.1:120797-177276 GCA_006410675.1 Oreotragus oreotragus
CTGCTACTTAAGCCACAGGTCTGATATTTTGTCACAGAAACTCTAGCAAACTACCATTTCTGTTGAGTGGATTAAAAGGATATGTTATCCTTTCAGGTCCATAGTTAATTGAAATAGGGATGATATGAGGTCATCCAACAATCATAAAAATTCCAGTTCATGTTGGGTAACTTTTCATTACTGACTTTAAAGAAAGGACCCTTTCCCATCAATAGTACACTCAGCAGATCTATATTTTCTACATTTATCTCCTCAATTTATGAGTACTGAATATTAGAAAGTTCTAATTTAACATAAGTAGCTTGCTTTAAAATTTAAAAACTAAAGCTAACATTTGAATAAGAGACATTTTAGTTGACATGTTGTCTTTAAGAATATATTGATAATGTGATGAAGATATGAATGTTGTATTAATATTTTGACACCACTGAACGTTATTAATAATGTAATGGAATTTCCCACTATTCTTTCACTTTAAATTTAGTTAAGATCTGTGATCTGGGAGTCAAAAAGTTAAAGAACCAAAATTTTAGTCCTAGCTTTGTCATTAACTAGTTTTATGATTCCAGGCATATCAATTAGGTTTTCAGAATCTCTATTTCCTCATCTGCCAAATGGGAATAAAATCATTTAATGTTTATATATCATTTGGTAATTTAAAGGCTCATAGAAACTAGAACATGAGAAAATATTTTGAAATTATAAGTTATCAAGAAAAATATCAGGAAAATTATCAGTTCTTGGGATGAGAAAAATGTTTTTAACTTTTTTTAGTCTAAGAAAGAAGCTATGAAGGAAAGTATTTCTAGATTTGACTATAAGTTTAAGCAGAAAACTTAAACTTGGACTTTCCTGGCTCAGACAGTAAAAACATCTGCCTACAATGAGGGAGACCCGGGTTCAGTCTCTGGGTGGAGAAGATCCCCTGGAGAAGGAAATGGCAACCCATTCGAGTACTCTTGCCTGGAAAATCCTATGGATGGAGAAACCTGGTAGGCTACAGTCTGTGGGGTCACAAAGAGTCAGACACGACTGAGTGACTTCACTTTAAGCAAAAAAGACTTTGAGAAATTGCCACAAATAGGAAAAAATATACAAATAGCCAAAATAGAAAAAAGAATTATAGTGCCATGAAATGGCAAGAATACTTCATGGTAAAAATTATTTACAAAAGAGGAAGAAAAATATATAACTTTAATACAGAAAATCATTTGGGGAATTAATTTTTTAAAATTAGAAATATGTACATATAAAATATTACATAAAGGGATACTGGCATTACAAAACTTATTATAATAGAGAAAATTAGAAATAATTCATATATTATAATGATTAAATTAAAATTTTAAATATTTAAAAATACTGTGCAGTCACTGAAAGCACAATTTTTGAAAAGAACTTAACAATTTGGTATAAGACTGTAAAAGAGTTTGACCGAGAGATATGAGTATATATGTGCACTAACAAAACAAGATTAGAAAATAATAAATGTATAAGACAAAATAAAATTAGTAATTGTCTCTGGTAGGTGAAATTGTGGGCAATTTTTCTCTTGTATTATTTTCCAAATTTTCATTAATATTCATAATCAATCATTTTTACCTTTATATTTTATAATTTATCACTTTATCTTTATATTATACTTAATTATCAAAGTTATCCATTCATATATATGTCTTATTTATCAATTATCCAGTTCCCTTCCAGGAGCATAGCAATTATTACACATTTTTGTATGCTCCCAGAGGTAGTCTAAATAAAATAATCAAATATACAAATGTTAGTGGTGTATAGATATGTTTTTTGGCATGAGTACTTACAATACACTTTTAAGAAGCTACCACACTGGTAAAGCTCTGCTCATTCTATTAAATGACTATGTAATCACAATAAAACCGTGTACATGTTAGTTGTTAGCCATAAATCATTTAAGTAGTCTTCTATGAGGTTCATTAGGCTTTTAATTTATACTATGTTGCATTATGTTATATTACACTACAGTAGTAAGTATGTTTGCATATGGCTAGAAAAATCAGTAACTTTGAAAAAACGTCATCATAAAATGTAAAACCTTCAAGATGTTTGGGATACTATCTACTGTGTTTTGTTTTGTTTTTTCCTTTCTGATTATTTCAAAAGTAAAGTTTTGATTAGTTCTCTTACTGTTATATCAGTTCAGTGCAGTTGCTCAGTCATGTCCAGCTATCTGCAACCCCCATGGACTACAGCACACCAGGTTTCCCTTTCCATCACCAACTCCCAGAATTACGCAAACTCACGTCCATCAAGTCAGTGATGCCATCAACCACCTCATCCTCTGTTGTCCCCTCCTCCTTCCACTTTCAATCTTTCCCAGCATCAGGGTCTTTTCCAATGAGTCAGTTCTTCACATCAGGTGGCCAAAGTATTGGAGTTTCAGCTTCAGCATCAGTCCTTCCAATGAATATTCAGGACTGATTTCCTTTAGGATGGACTGGTTAGATCTTGCTGTCCAAGGGACTCTCAGGAGTCTTCTCCAACACCACAGTTCAAAAGCAAAATTCTTTGGCACTCAGCTTTCTTTATAGTCTGACTCTCACATCCATATATGACTACTGGATAAACCATAGCTTTGACTAGATGGACTTTGTTGGCAAAGTAATGTCTTTGCTTTTTAATGTGCTGTCTAGATTGGTCATAACTTTTCCTCCAAGTAGCAAGCATCTTTTAATTTCATGGCTGCAATCACCATCTGCAGTGATTTTGCAGCACCCCCTGCCCCGCCCCACCTCACCAAATAAAGTCTGTCACTGTTTCCACTGTTTCCCCATCTATTTGCCATGAAGTGATGGGACCGGATGCCATGATCTTAGTTTTCTGAATGTTGAGCTTTAAGCCAACTTTTTGACTCTCCTCTTTCACTTTCATCAAGAGGCTCTTCAGTTCTTCACTTTCTGCCATAAGGATGGTGTCATCTGCATATCTGAGGTGACTGATATTTCTCCCAGCAATCTTGATTCCAGCTTCTGCTTTATCAAGCCCAGCGTTTCACATGAGGTACTCTGCATAGAAGGTAAATAGGCAGGGTGACAATATACAGCTTTGACGTCCTCCTTTCCTGATTTGGAACCAGTCTGCTGTTCCATGTCCAGTTCTTTTGCCTCTTGATCTGCATACACATTTCTCATGAGGCAGGTAAGGTGGTCTGGTATTCCCATCTCTTTAATAATTTTCAAGACAAAAAAAAAAAAAAAAGAATTTTCCACAGTTTGTTGTGATCCACACAATCAAAGGCCTTGGTGTAGTCAATAAAGAAAAAGTAGACTTTTTTTGGAACTCTTGCTTTTCTGATGATCCAGCAGATGTTGGCAATTTGATTTCTGTTCCTCTGCCTTTTCTAAATCCAACTTGAACATCTAGATCTTCATATTCATGTACTGTTGAAATCTAGCTTGGGGAATTTTGAGCATTACTTACTAGCATGTGAGATGAGTGAAAACATGTGGTAGTTTGAGCATTCTTTGGCATTGCCTTACTTTGGGATTGTGATGAAAACTGACCTTTTCCAGTCCTGCAGCCACCGCTGAGTTTTCCAAATTTGCTGGCATATTGAGTGCAGCACTTTCACAGCATCATCTTTCAGGATTTGAAACAGCTCCACTGGAAACCCATCACCTCCACTAGCTCTGTTCATAGTGATGCTTCCTTAGGCTCACTTGACTTCGCATTCCAGAATGTCTGGCTCTAGGTGCGTGATCACACCATCATGGTTATCTGGGCCATAAAGATCTTTTTTGTTTAGTTCTTATGTGTATTCTTGCCACTTCTTCTTAATATCTTCTGCCTCTGCTAGGTCCACACCATTTCTGTCCTTTATTGTGTCTATCTTTGAAATGTTCCCTTGGTATCTCTAATTCTCTTGAAGACATCTCTAGTCTTTCCCATTCTATTCTTTTCCTCTATTTCTTTGTATTGATCACTGAGGAAGGCTTTCTTTTTTTTTTTTTTTTTTTGTNTTCTTAATGGCTGAGTAATACTCCATTGTGTATATATACCACAGCTTTCTTATCCATTCATCCGCTGATGGACATGAGGAAGGCTTTCTTATCTCTCCTTGCTATCCTTTGGAACTCTGTATTCAAATAGGTGTATCTTTCCTTTCCTCCTTTGCCTTTAGCTTTTTTTTTTTTTCCCTCAGCTATTTGTAAGGCCTCCTCAGACAACCACTTTGCCTTTTGGCACTTATTTTTCTTTTCGCATTTTCTTTTTCCTGTTATATAGCCACCAGGTTTAAACTAGCTACCTGAAACCAAAGTTAAGACAATGTACTACTGAGAACTTAGAAGTTCTGTGAAGCTGACAACTCTGTCTTCAGCAGTTTTTCTAGGGCCAAGAAAAGATAGATCCTACCTTAAAATGTATATGTTGAATATATACAAGTGAACTGAGATATTGCATTTAAGATGCTTAGCTACAAACCTGATGTCACAGGTGTAGCGCATTCCTAAGTGTATCACCAGGGCTCTGAGATGTCCTAAAATATTCCTTCCTTAATTTGGAAAAATTCCCTTATACTGATAGATTTGAGGGTCTCAGAAATGGAAGGAAATAAATTTAAACATAGAGATTCAGTTTTAAGAAAATAAAACTTTAGGGAAATTTGCGAAAGAAAGAACACTGGTACACAGCAAAGCCGAATGATTTTCAAAGAGACATATTACTAACTGCATTCACACAAAAACTACATATAAAAGTAAAATGGAGGCTTTCTGGCAGTAAGATTCCAATATTTGTAAATATAACAAATTTTAGAGCCAAGACTCCACACTTGGGGTGGTGCTTCAGCTCAGATGACTTCCTCTGGGGCTGCTTTTTTTTTTCTTCTCTTTCTCTAGTACCCATGTCTTGTCTTTGGCTCCTGAGTTAGACATAGAATCCAAGATGGGCAAATTAGTATTCTTCCTCAGTATGTTTCAGCCTGGTTGAGGGATTTTTCCAGGCAGTAGGGTATGAGCTCACAGTTACTGCTGACTATGTTCTCCAGTCCATAGAGAAAGATCACACTTACAACAGGGAGTGAATCCTTTGTAGCTCAGATGGTAAAGCCTGCAATGCAGCAGACCAGGGTTCGATCCTGGTTTGGAAAGATTCCCCAGAGGAGAGCATGGCAATCCATTCAAGTATTCTTGCCTGGAGAATTCCATGGACAGAAGAAGCTGGCGGGCTACAATCCATGGGGTCACAAAGAGTCAGACACAACTGAGCAACTAACACACACATGAATCCAGAAAAAAAAAAAGAAAGAAAGAGTTGGATTTCTATCACTTGCAATGGAAAATCTCAGGACTCAAGTACATATATTTACCTTGTAAAACTAAGAATGAATGACAATCACTGCTTTTGAAGCAGTCAAACATTAGCCATGGATAAAATCAAATATATTGTAAAAGGCATTTCTTTCCAATTTAAGATAGCTATCAAGCACTTAGAAGAATGAACAAAAGCGTTTCCTTTCCAATTTCATATCTGAGTCATTCTTTCACTAAGAGAAGTAACCTACGCTTTCCTGGCATTAATTTTTTGTATCTATGATACAAAGACACTATTCTGAAAGTAATTTATAAAAATATTCAGAGAATTTTATTCTTTAGGGAACTGAAACACTCACATGGACAGTGAAAAATACTGACAAAAGTAAGATATGAAAAGAGAGTACTTTGAATTTAATTTCTGCTTTTTTATTCTTATTATATATTCAATACAACTAAATTCCTCTAATATCTCTGATGTCTATGTACTGAGTACTTCTTTATAGCATTTACAGCTTTGGAGTTTTTAATCCCTCTCTGTCTTTATTTTTAGAGAAAGAGCACTCTAATAATCTGAGACTATAGAGTCTGTTAATAGTGGTATTCTCCCATAGTTTGTTGAATTTTCTAAATCGGATAGAATGACAAAGACTCTAAAGCTTATCCAGATGTGGTTTTATAATGATGTCACTAGGCTTTATTCCATAATCAAGGCCCCTAAAAATATAGTTTTAGCCTTTGTATCAGCAACAAGGTTAATGGAATATGCACCAAGGGTAAATACTTTAGCAGATTGTGTCATCAGGAAATATTTAAACACCATTTAAAAGGATTTAAAATAAGTAGATTTTATTTTACACTGACTAATGCACAGAAATATAATACAATAGAGCTGTTAACAAATAAACCTAATGCTTTTCTCTCCTCCTCTCCTCGCCCTTGTGCCATCTGTATTGTTAAGTCCAATTAGCTTTTTGCATTTGGAGTTCTAAATGACTATTCCTTTAGCCCACTGGAGACAATGCTTGCGTAGGTTTAGTTGTGACTATTTCAGAGTAAAGTAATATTTCAATCATTTAATTTTAAGACAGATAAGCTCATGCTGTATCATCACTCCGTTGCCTCACAACAGAGATAAATGTCTCAGCGTTCCTATAGCACCTTTGATGATCTGACTCCCACTTTGCCTCTAGGCTTGATCACTTCCTTAGGATGCTTAGTCACATCAAACTGTGTGTTACTTAATTTTCATGAGATGCACATTCATATCTCACTGTGGTCCTTAGGTCTGACTGTCCTTCAGCTCTGAAATGCTACTCTAAAGCCTATAGAAATTCACCTCCCCTGTGGTATTTTATCTTCCTGATGAATTGCCTCTTCCTTTGTTCTCTCCCATTACAGAAAATACCACAGAGTGAACAGCTTTATGTTTAGTTGTGTATCTTTCCCCACAAGAAACTGAACAAAGAATGCTCTGAGAAAGAAGCGAAAATGTCTTAATTGCATGTGTAACATCCCACCTCCGATTTACAGCTTGTACACAGTAGATGCTCAACTAATTTTCTGAAATAAACTATGTAGTTCAGAGACATGCCCCCAGGGGATGTTTGGCATTCAGTTCAGTTCAGTCACTCAGTAGTGTCCAACTCTTTGCAACCACATGGACTGCAGCATGCCACACTTCCCTGTCCATCACCACATCCTGGAGCTTGCTCAAGTTCTTGTCCATCGAGTCAGTGATGCCATCTAACCATTTCATCCTCTGTCATCTCTTTCTCCTCTTATGCTTAGTTTCTGCCAGCATCGGGATCTTTTCCAGTGAGTCAGTTCTTCTTATCAGATAGCCAAAGTATTGGAGCTTCAGCTTCAGCATCAGCCCTTCCAATGAATACTCAGGACTGATTTTCTTTAGGATTGATTGGTTTGATCTCCTTGAAGTCCAAGGACTCTCAAGAGTCTTCTCCAA
Source organism: Oreotragus oreotragus (assembly GCA_006410675.1). Lineage (NCBI taxonomy): Eukaryota > Metazoa > Chordata > Mammalia > Artiodactyla > Bovidae > Oreotragus > Oreotragus oreotragus. Next base: position 128,052 of record SJYX01000322.1, read on the forward strand.
TACCACAGTTCAAAAGCATCAATTCTTCGGCACTCAGCTTTCTTTGTGGTCCAGCTCTCATATCCGTATATGTTTGGTATTGAGTCTTAATTATGATTTAACAATAATAGTATTACTTCTACAACCAAAAGCATGTGTTCATGGATCATTTATTCTTTAAAAAAATAAAAAGGGTTGTGAGCACTAACCATTTTTACATGGACTATCGCATGTAATTCCCACAGTAAGTCTCTGAAGTAAGTACTGTTATTTCTATTTCACCAGGAAACCAAGGCTTATGAAAGCCACACATGCATAATTCTGCCTCTGAACTTTGTGGTAGGAAGACTTCTAAAAATGAAACTAAAGTGCCTCTCACCTTACAGGAATTCCTCCCATTTGAGGGTGGGTGGCAGCTATGAATGGAAGGACTTGTCATTCCCATGATTATCTTCAGTTCAGTTCAGTTCAGTCATTCAGTCATGTCTGACTCTTTGCGACCCCATGAATCGCAGCACGCCAGGCCTCCCTGTCCATCACCAACTTCCGGAGTTCACTCAAACTCACATCCATCGAGTCGGTGATGCCATCCAGCCATCTCATCCTCTGTCATCCCCTTTTCCTCTTGCCCCCAATCCCTCCAAGCATCAGAGTCTTTTCCAATGAGTCAACTCTTTGCATGAGGTGGCTAAAGTACTGGAGTTTCAGTCACTCAGTAGTGACTGAGCATCATTCCTTCCAAAGAACATCCAGGACTGGTCTCCTTTAGAATGGATTGGTTGGATCTCCTTGCAGTCCAAGGGACTCTCAAGAGTCTTCTCCAACACCACAGTTCAAAAGCATCACTTCTTTGGCACTCAGCTTTCTTCACAATCCAACTCTCACATCCATACATGACCACTGGAAAAACCATAGCCTTGACTAGACGGACCTTTGTTGGCAAAGGAATGTCTCTGCTTTTGAATATGCTATCTAGGTTGGTCATAACTTTCCTTCTAAGGAATAAGCGTCTTTTAATTTCATGGAGGCAATCACCATCTACAGTGATTTTGAAGCCCACAAAATAAAGTTTTGACACTGTTTCCACTGTTTCTCCATTTCCCATGAAGTGATGGGACCAGATGCCGTGATCTTCGTTTTCTGAATGTTGAGCTTTAAGCCAACTTTTTTACTCTCCTCCTTCACTTTCATCAAGAGGCTTTTCAGTTCCTCTTCACTTTTTGCCATGATTACCTTACCTTATATGAAAAAAAAAAAGATCATCCTGAAATGTCCAATCTAATTATTATCGCTTTTAAAACTGGAGTTTTCTCTAACGGATAGGAGAAGTCAGAGGTTCAAAGGATATAAGGATTTGATGTAATAGATGATCTGCTTACTGGCACAGATGGAGGCAAGAGAGCATGGCCTCTAGAAGTTAAAAGCGGCCCCAGACTAACAACCAGCAAGGAAACAATGACAACAGCCTTACCATTGCAAGGAACTGAATTCTACCAACAGCTTAAATAAGCCAGGAAGCAAAGTCTTTACCAGAGCCCCCAGAAGAGAGGTTCAATTGCCCAAATCCTTGATCTTAGCCTCGTAAGGCCTTAATGAGGAACCCAGCTGGGTTGCCACTAGCTCATGGTTCTATTAGTATTGTAATAGGAAGTTTGGGTGGATTTAGCTGGGCATCAAAGAATTGATGCTTTTGAACTGTGGTGTTGGAGAAGACTCTTGAGAGTCTCTTGGCCTGCAAAGAGATCAAACCAGTCTATCCTGAAGGAGATCAGTCCTGAACGAAAACTACCTGCTAGTGTTGGAGGGCTTCCAGTGGGGGTGCGGGATGGCACGATCTCATCACAGGGACAGAGGCACTGGCAGCAGCAGGTCAGGAAGGTCTCCCTTGCCATAAACCCTCTTGGAGGTCACCATTAACCCTACCATAGAGCCCGGAGAACCCAGGGCTGGGTGGCTGCAGGCCACATAACTACCAGGGAAGGAGTGCAGCCCTGATGGCTTCATCAGCATATAACTGGATTAAAGCTTTACTGAGCAAGGCCCTGCGCACCAGAGCAAAACTCAGTTTTTCTCAATGCCAGTCCCTCCCATCAGGAAGCTTACACAAGCCTCTTAGCCTCAGCCATCAGAGGGCAGACAGAAGAAGCAAGAAGCACAGTCCCACAGCGGCTAAAGCAAAATCATATTACAGAAGTTAATTATGATGAAAAAGCAGAAAGTTACGTCCCAGATGAAGGGACAAGATAAAATCCCAGGAAAAAAAAAACAACTAAATGAAGTAGAAGACATGCAAGCTTCCAGATAAAGAATTCAGAAAAATGATAGTGAAGAGGATCTAGGATCTCAGGAAAACAATAGAAAACATGTAAGAAATGTTTACCAAAGACCTTCAAAACTAAAGAACAAACAAACAGAGATGAATAATACACTAGAAGGGATCTAGATCAGGATAACTGAGGCAGAGAACAGGTAAATGACCTGGAGGATGGAATGGTAGAAATCACTGCCACAGAACAGAATATAGAACAAAGAATGAAAATAAATGAAGACAGCTTAAGAGACCTCTAGGACAACGTGAAATGCATCAACATTCACATTTTAGGGGTCCCAGAAGAAGAGAGAGGGAAAGGACCTGAGAAAATATTTGAAGAGGTAATAGCTGAAAACTTACCTAACATGGAAAAGGAAATAGTCAACCAAGTCCAGGGAAACACAGAGAGTCCCAGGCAGAATAAACTCAAGTAGGAACACACCAAAAACACATAGTAATCAAACTGATGAAAATTAAGGGCAAAGATAAATGACAAATAACATACAGGGTAACTCCCATCAGCTTATCAGCTGATTTCTCAACAGAAACTACAAGCCAGAAGGGAAAGGCATGATATATTTTAAATGATGAAAGGGAAGAACCTATCACCAAGAATACTCTATCCAGAAAGACTTTCCTTCGGATTTGATGGAGAAATCAAGAGCTTTCCAGACAAATGAAAGTTAAGAGAATTCAGCACCACCAAACCAGCTCCACGGCAAATGCTAAAGGATCTTCTCTAGGCAAGAAACACAAGAGAAAGAAGAGACCTATAGAAAATAAACCCAAAACAATTAAGGATTGATATATATAGATAATTACCTTAAATGAAAATGGATTAAATCAAGCATCAGAGTCTTTTCCAATGAGTCAACTCTTTGCATGAGGTGGCTAAAGTACTGGAGTTTCAGTCACTCAGTAGTGACTGAGCATCATTCCTTCCAAAGAACATCCAGGACTGGTCTCCTTTAGAATGGATTGGTTGGATCTCCTTGCAGTCCAAGGGACTCTCAAGAGTCTTCTCCAACACCACAGTTCAAAAGCATCACTTCTTTGGCACTCAGCTTTCTTCACAATCCAACTCTCACATCCATACATGACCACTGGAAAAACCATAGCCTTGACTAGACGGACCTTTGTTGGCAAAGGAATGTCTCTGCTTTTGAATATGCTATCTAGGTTGGTCATAACTTTCCTTCTAAGGAATAAGCGTCTTTTAATTTCATGGAGGCAATCACCATCTACAGTGATTTTGAAGCCCACAAAATAAAGTTTTGACACTGTTTCCACTGTTTCTCCATTTCCCATGAAGTGATGGGACCAGATGCCGTGATCTTCGTTTTCTGAATGTTGAGCTTTAAGCCAACTTTTTTACTCTCCTCCTTCACTTTCATCAAGAGGCTTTTCAGTTCCTCTTCACTTTTTGCCATGATTACCTTACCTTATATGAAAAAAAAAAAGATCATCCTGAAATGTCCAATCTAATTATTATCGCTTTTAAAACTGGAGTTTTCTCTAACGGATAGGAGAAGTCAGAGGTTCAAAGGATATAAGGATTTGATGTAATAGATGATCTGCTTACTGGCACAGATGGAGGCAAGAGAGCATGGCCTCTAGAAGTTAAAAGCGGCCCCAGACTAACAACCAGCAAGGAAACAATGACAACAGCCTTACCATTGCAAGGAACTGAATTCTACCAACAGCTTAAATAAGCCAGGAAGCAAAGTCTTTACCAGAGCCCCCAGAAGAGAGGTTCAATTGCCCAAATCCTTGATCTTAGCCTCGTAAGGCCTTAATGAGGAACCCAGCTGGGTTGCCACTAGCTCATGGTTCTATTAGTATTGTAATAGGAAGTTTGGGTGGATTTAGCTGGGCATCAAAGAATTGATGCTTTTGAACTGTGGTGTTGGAGAAGACTCTTGAGAGTCTCTTGGCCTGCAAAGAGATCAAACCAGTCTATCCTGAAGGAGATCAGTCCTGAACGAAAACTACCTGCTAGTGTTGGAGGGCTTCCAGTGGGGGTGCGGGATGGCACGATCTCATCACAGGGACAGAGGCACTGGCAGCAGCAGGTCAGGAAGGTCTCCCTTGCCATAAACCCTCTTGGAGGTCACCATTAACCCTACCATAGAGCCCGGAGAACCCAGGGCTGGGTGGCTGCAGGCCACATAACTACCAGGGAAGGAGTGCAGCCCTGATGGCTTCATCAGCATATAACTGGATTAAAGCTTTACTGAGCAAGGCCCTGCGCACCAGAGCAAAACTCAGTTTTTCTCAGTGCCAGTCCCTCCCATCAGGAAGCTTACACAAGCCTCTTAGCCTCAGCCATCAGAGGGCAGACAGAAGAAGCAAGAAGCACAGTCCCACAGCGGCTAAAGCAAAATCATATTACAGAAGTTAATTATGATGAAAAAGCAGAAAGTTACGTCCCAGATGAAGGGACAAGATAAAATCCCAGGAAAAAAAAAACAACTAAATGAAGTAGAAGACATGCAAGCTTCCAGATAAAGAATTCAGAAAAATGATAGTGAAGAGGATCTAGGATCTCAGGAAAACAATAGAAAACATGTAAGAAATGTTTACCAAAGACCTTCAAAACTAAAGAACAAACAAACAGAGATGAATAATACACTAGAAGGGATCTAGATCAGGATAACTGAGGCAGAGAACAGGTAAATGACCTGGAGGATGGAATGGTAGAAATCACTGCCACAGAACAGAATATAGAACAAAGAATGAAAATAAATGAAGACAGCTTAAGAGACCTCTAGGACAACATGAAATGCATCAACATTCACATTTTAGGGGTCCCAGAAGAAGAGAGAGGGAAAGGACCTGAGAAAATATTTGAAGAGGTAATAGCTGAAAACTTACCTAACATGGAAAAGGAAATAGTCAACCAAGTCCAGGGAAACACAGAGAGTCCCAGGCAGAATAAACTCAAGTAGGAACACACCAAAAACACATAGTAATCAAACTGATGAAAATTAAGGGCAAAGATAAATGACAAATAACATACAGGGTAACTCCCATCAGCTTATCAGCTGATTTCTCAACAGAAACTACAAGCCAGAAGGGAAAGGCATGATATATTTTAAATGATGAAAGGGAAGAACCTATCACCAAGAATACTCTATCCAGAAAGACTTTCCTTCGGATTTGATGGAGAAATCAAGAGCTTTCCAGACAAATGAAAGTTAAGAGAATTCAGCACCACCAAACCAGCTCCACGGCAAATGCTAAAGGATCTTCTCTAGGCAAGAAACACAAGAGAAAGAAGAGACCTATAGAAAATAAACCCAAAACAATTAAGGATTGATATATATAGATAATTACCTTAAATGAAAATGGATTAAATGTAGTAACCAAAAGACACAGACTGGTTAGACAGATGAAAATGTACAGGTATATACTTCCACTTACCACATCACTCTGCTTGACCCCACCCCCAAATTCTGTGTAATTAATTTATATTGTTAAGTTAATCATCTTCCTGTTATGGCTTGCAATTGTAATTATCTTCTATTTTTTGTCTGGCTATTGATTCTAAAAACTGAGAAACATGTTTTACTATTTGAAAAAAAGAAAGCAACCAAGCCTGTGGTATTTTGTTACAGTGGCAATAAGAAACTAATATGCCAACTCAGTATCTTGTCTCTCTTTGATTCTTACAGAATTCTTAGTTCACTCAGGATGCTCAGCTCAATTCTTCATTTACCAGCCTCCTTTCAAGACAGCTGTGGCTAGGTGACTATGTTCTGGTCAATGAGATGTAAGCAGAGGTTGTGCAGATTTCTGAGAAGGCTCCTTAAATGACAATAGAAAATCAAGGTGCACACTTTTGCTCTTTCACTTTTCCTGCTTTCTGCCTGGACTACATCTGTGAAGGCTGACATTCTAGCAGCCATCTTGGAAACATGAGGTACAACAGAGGCTTCCATCTCTGAACTGCTGAACCAACACCTCCAGATTTCTCATTATACTTTTTCATAGTGAAAAAAAAAAAAAAGATTGGACATTAGAAATGAAGACTAAAATCCAGGTCTTCATTTCTGGCAAAAGGGTGTGTAGCATTATTGTTAGTAACACTGATACTAATACTATTTATGTTCTCAGTAGTGTTTCTGAGATGAGAAGCTCAGGCAAAGGGATATTGTGTGAAATGTTCCAAGAAGAACCCTGAGATAAATCAACATCTGTGGTTGGAAGGAAAAGAAAAGGCTAACACACCAGAGTTTGAGCAGTAACAGAAATTGAGAGGGTGGGTGCTGCAGACACTGGAAGCAGAATGTTCTGTGATGGAAAAAATGATCAACAATCTGTCCAAGAATCATGAAATATATGGGCTTCATGTTCATCCTGGCTCTACAAGAATTTTGATAGCCTGGTGAGAATCATTTCAACTGAGTTGTAAAGTCATTATGGACCTAGTGGATGGTGAGTAGGTTTAATTTTGTGCCCTCTACAGACATGCTCAAGTCGTAGCCCTCATATCAGCGAATGTGACCATGTTTGGAAATAGAGCCTTGGCCAACATGATCAAATTAATAGAAAGTCATATTGGATTAACATGGGCTCTATATCCAACATGACTGCTGTCCTTATAGGATGAGAGAAATCTGGACACAAGGAGGATACCAAGGGATGAGAGAGGTAGAGACTGGAGTCGTGTAACTGTGAGCCACAGAATGCCACCAATTAGCCACAGAATACCAGAAAATTAGCCACAGAATGCCAGAGATTGTTGTGATCACTGAAAGCTGGCATAGGCAAGGAAGAAGTCTCAAAGGGAGCAGAGCCCTACTGACACCTTGATTTAGGACTCCAGACCACAGGATAACACATTTCTGATGTTTTAGGCATCCAATTTGTGGTATTTTGTGATGGCAGCTCTAGGAAACATATATCGAGATTAGGAGGCAAAGAGAGTGAGCCAGTGGAGGTAGGAACTGTGAGGATGAAGTTGAGAAAGGCAAGGCTGATATCATAAGTGGAAGATGAAACTCAAAGACATGGTTTTCCCATGTTTGTCTTTTTTTTCCCTTCCACATATAAAAGACCTGAGCCTATCATATACTGACAGAAGAAGCTAGGACAGGAGGAGAGAGAAAGACACAGGAAATGTCAGGCTACCGGACAGAGGACCTCAGCATGGTAGGAGAAGGAAGGCTAGAGAGGGGTTAGCCTTTTGCAGGGGCATGAACACTCTTTCTTTGTTTCCTAAGAAAAGAAGGAAAACATTGGTTCTAACATAGGAAAGGTTCTATGACAGCAAACTGAGGAATCCCATCCAAGAGCTTCAATCTGAGGTGATTTTTTGATGATGGCATTATATTCTGACCAGTATGAGGTGATAACTTATTGTTGTTTTCATTTCTATTTCTCTAATAATTAGTAATATTGAGTATCTTTTCATGTGTTTTTTGACCATCTTTATATCTTCTTTGGAGAAGTGTATACTTAGGTCTGCTAAACATGGGACCTCAGAGACCAATTCACATCTACTTAAAATGGCTGAAGAAAAAATGGCTAGCTTTAGGAAACAGTCAGCTTTCATTTAAGAAGATGAAATAAATACACTATAAAGAGTATGAAGCCTTCTCCAACCATTTCCCACTGAAATATAAGCTCCATGAAGACAGGGCCTTTGCATCTTTTGTTATCCATTGGATCCTCAATGCTTAGAAAAGTATCAAGAGTCTCCATACATCATAATATTCATAATGATATTCATTAATTACATTTAAGAATCTCCATTGAATGAATGAATCATTCCAGATAAAAGTGATTATCTTTTTTCTAAATAAGTTTCATTGCTTCATGGGATATATCTATTTTTATATTGATGTTTAACAGGTGCCTTATATTTTCTAATATGTTTGAGGTATTTGAGAGAGTTTTATAACAGTGTTAATCATAGTCATCAAATACATAGAATAGAATTTCAGGAGTAACTGCACACTCTCAAAATTCATAAACCGCAATCCTAGCCCCCAGTACCCGAGAATATGACCTTAAATGGAAATAGAGTCATTGCAAGTGTAATTGCTAAGATGAACGCACCAGGGTGGACCCCAATCCCATATGACTTGTGTTCTTATAAAAAGAGGAATTTTGTACACAGGCAGCACACAAGGGAAATGCTATGTGAAGCTGAAGGCAGAGACTGGGGAGATGCTTCTACGAGTCACAGAACACTAAAGATCGCCAGAAAACCACCAGAAGCTAGGAAGAAGCATGGAACAAATTCTTCCTTATAAGCCATCAGAAGGGACCAACCCCAACAACACCTTGATCTGGGACTTCCATCCTCTAGAACTGAGACAATCGATTTCTGTTGTTTAATCCATCCAGCAATACTCTATTATGGCAGTCCTAGCAAACCTATACAAGTATTTTAACCAAAAAAGAATTCACTACATATTGGATAATTAAATGAAAAATTCTATGAAGCTACAGGAACAGCCTTCCTCATTAAAACTGTTTAGCACATTTAGCATATTAATTACTGCTGAATTATGCATCGGTGTTTGTTGTCATTTACTTTAAAATATTAATTTACTGATTCTCAGTATTTCTTCAACTTTCAGTTCATTTCAACTCAATCTAATAAGAGATTATCAGATGCCAATTGGGTTCTTATTCCTATGGTACCTACTATAGAGATTATGAAAATAAACAGTATGAGAACCGTACTCAATGTATCTTTACTTTTCTTTGGAATCAAGGTCTGTCGCCTTTAAAATAAGTTAATATTGCTAGAACGAATGCATTCAAGTGACAAATTTATAGGAAAATGATATGAAAGAAACTGTGAACCAAAAGAAGATGTGGGAATTGAGGTAGGTCATCAAATATGTGTAACCCTTTGATGGGGGTAGATGGTGCTAGAGGTATGGAGAATGCCACACTTGATACTGGTTAAAAGGAAGTGAGTAAGCTGATCAATCTAATTAGATATCAAAATAAATACTGCTGCTGCTACTAAGTTGCTTCAGTCATGTCCGACTCTGTGCGACCCCATAGATGGCAGCCCACCAGGCCCCTCTGTCCCTGGGATTCTCCAGGCAAGAACACTGGAGTGGGTTGCCATTTCCTTCTCCAACGCATGAAAGTGAAAAGTGAAAGTGAAGTTGCTCAGTCATGTCCAACTCTTAGCCACCCCTTGGACTGCAGCCTACCAGGCTCCTCCGTCCATGGGATTCTTCAGGCAGGAGTACTGGAGTGGGGTGCCACTGCCTTCTCCTAAACAGACATATTCATATATGTATACAAACCCATGTATACATAGACACATGTATATACTCATATATTTTTCTAAAATAGACTCACATAATACAAGCCATTAAATGTTTAACACCTTTCCACATTGTTAAATATTGTATTTTATTAAATTTTAGAATATAGGTGATTAACAATGATGTGTTAGTTATACCAACTAACTGGTATACTCGAAGTGATATAGTTATATACATACACGTATTCATAGTTTTTTCCAATTCGTTTCCCTTTGAGGTTATTGAATATTGAGCTGAGTTCCCTTTGCTATTCAGTAGCTCCCTGTTGGTGAATACCAAAGTGAAATGTTCTTCTATAGCACTGCAAGGTGTCTGGCCACACAAGATTCCATTAGTGGACATGTAGAAGTTTTTTGCTGGTGTATACAGGCCAGTAATTTCATTTGCTAAGTTCTAGTTAAAAGATGCTTACTCCTTGGAAGGAAAGTTATGACCAACCTAGACAGCATATTCAAAAGCAGAGACATTACTTTGACAACAAAGGTCCATCCAGTCAAGGCTATGGTTTTTCCTGTGGTCACGTATGGATGTGAGTTGGACTGTGAAGAAAGCTGAGTGCCGAAGAGTTGATGCTTTTGAACTATGGTGTTGGAGAAGACCCTTGAGAGTCCCTTGGACTGCAAGGAGATCCAACCAGTCCATCCTAAAGGAAGATCAGTCCTGGGATTTCTTTGGAAGGAATGATGCTGAAGTTGAAACTCCAGTACTTTGGCCACCTCATGCGAAAAGCTGACTCATTGGAAAAGACTCTGATGCTTGGAGGGATTAGGGGCAGGAGGAGAAGGGGACGGCTGAGGATGAGATGGCAGGATGGCATCCCTGACTTGATGGACGTGAGTCTGAGTGAACTCTGGGAGCTGGTGATGGACAGGGGGGCCTAGCATGCTGCAATTCATGGGGTTGCAAACAGTTGGACACGACTGAGCAACTGAACTGAACTGAACTGACCCTTTGTTACTAAACGAACAGGACTTTTGAAGTAAAGCATCCATTGTAAACTATTACATTTAGAATGGATAAATAACCAGGTCCAATATATAGCACCGGGAACTATATTGAATATCCTGTGATAAACCATAATGGAAAAGAATATTTTAAAAGAGTGTGTATATATGTGAAACCGAGTCACTGTGCTGTACAGCAGAGATTGGCACTACATTGAAATCAACTGAACTTCAATAAAAAAATTAAAAGTAAAGCATCCATTGTTAACCCAAGGATCTGGGATGTTGCTAAACCTTAAGCAGCCCTTCTGGAGTCTTTGATCACTTAGTAACTTGGCCTCTGAAGGCTTTCACTTCTTTTCATTATTTGGTATTTTTTTCCTTTGTATCCTCAAGGCTTCTTAGACTTTACAATTTAATGCTATGTGTCTGTGACATCAAAAGGGCATAAAAGTATGACTTAGTTTGTAATAGGGAGGCAACATCACTCATAGATGAGATCACTGCATTACCTGGAAACCCTCCCAGGCTCTGTCTTATTGATACTCTGCCTTATGGGTTAGAACACAAGCTTGTTAACAGTATTCCCTTCAGTAACATTACTTTATGTGAGAGCAGTGATTTAGAATCACTGCACCGTAGTATTCAAAAATGCAAAATGAAAGAAAATATCAAGGTTAAAGCAAAGTTTTATTTTGCTATGAAAATATGTTTCATAAAGCACTAGTATGAATGAATATAATTTAACTCAAATTTGTAGACTGTTGATAAGGTTCCTTATAATGCTTGGTTAGAAGTACCTAACCTTTAAATGCTTTTTATTGTGCCATAAGCAGTCCAGCTTCTTTTACCATAAATGTCTCATTGTAAGACTTAAGTGTTTGGAAGGTTCAAGATGAACATTTCTATTTTGCTGTTTATACGTGGTTCTTTTTGACCTTGGCAAATAAGGCCAAAAAAAAGCTTTACCACTTTCAGTGGTTAAAGGTATAAACACTTACTGTCTATCTGACTTTACTAGTACTGTATCTGCTTTTCTTCTTTCCTTCTCTCTCTCTTTGCCTCTGCCTCTCTCTTTCTGTCTCTATCGCTCTTACACACACACACACTCCTTACATCACTCTTATCCTTGTGTTACTGTCTCAGTCTTAGTGATAGAAGCTCAGATCCTAATGGAGATGCAGAGTGCTAGAAATCAGCCACTCTTATTCAATCATAAGACTACTATAGATTTCTGAGACATTACGCTTGAAAATATTCATCTTTTAAGGTTTGATGTCAGATTTAATTATTTTAGGGAGTGCCTTTTGACCATTCCCGCTGTGAAATTTTAGTATTTATAAGCCCTGATGGTTTAGGCTAGGTTAAGAGAAGAATTGAATTGAGGGATCCTTCTTCTTTCTTCACGGATCAATACAGCTCACAAAAACCTCCTTGCCGTGCTCATATTATACGTCTCCCAATGACCACCATCTTGCTATCCTTGTTTCCAAAATCTTTCCAAGTTTCTGTGAACCATCTCACAGACTTCTTCAAGATTGCTACTTTCTGGTACGGTGCTCATTTAAAATGAGTATGATCTGGTTGGCTACAGTTTGGATGGTCATCATCAATCAGGATGCTATCTAGCCTGAACTTCTGAAACAATCCAAGTATGTTGTGAACAGGCTCACAAAAGGTGTTTTTCTCCTTTATGAACATATGGTATACACACATGTTAAGTGGCTTCACAATAGCTCTGCTGGTTATATCAATATAGGTCCTTCAATCTTTCAATAATGTTTTTAATCACAAGCTTTAAAGCACAATTGTTTTTACCTTGAAATTCTTAAAAATCTGTTATGAGACAGAAATAAGAGATTAATGGAAATCTTGCAAAAAAAAGATAAATGGCGCCACCAGCATACCACAAAACTGGGGGAAAAAATTAATTGAATCTATACTTTTGATAAATATTTATTTTTTGCAGAAGAAAAATGCATACTAGTTTAAGCTGTCATTATACTAACCTACATCCTATTTTTCATATTATTAGTAATACATAATGTGGTAGTTTATATTCAAAAATAAAACCAGAATGTATATACCTCATGTATTTATCCAGAAATACACCAAGGTTACTATGGTGACGAAAAATCCATTACCTTTGAATACAGAATGAAAAAGTTTGACTTAAAGTGTGTGCTATTTATTATAGCAAACATCAACAGCCTTCGGGAGGTTCTCTAACTGGATTCATTTTTCAGTGTCATAACTGACCCACCATTCTACTAGCTTATGGCCTATGCAAGGCAAAAAATTTGAACTGTATGCATTTTTAAATATATTTTGTACTAACTCAAGGTGCAGTGCTGCCTTTGACTTTTAATGCTTCGTATTTAAGAGAAAGAAGAAAAGCATTCCAGCCACCTAGATGCTAAGTGGCGTCTGAATTGAAATGAATTTACTTTGACCTGTATCCACCATGGTGGCAAGATTCCTTTTTTTTTTTTTTAACACATAGCAGAAGAATGTTAGTTCTATGTGGAAACTTAAAGGGAAGCTACAAATAAATGGAGTAAGAGTGAGAAAAAAGTTAACACCTTGAATATTTAGGAGGGGATATTAAGCCAAGTTATTGAGAAAGTTTTTTATGGTATAGAAGGCAAGGAATTGTAAATAGTGCAGACGCTTATAACCAGAAAAAATGGTATGAAATAGCTCTTAAACAAGTTTCAAAACTAATCTTCATCCCTACTAAATTTTTGCTCATCAAGACTATGATTAATCGAATCAAAGTAAAATATAAGTTACTAATCATCATACAAAAAATATGCAGTAAATAAGGAGTTAAATAAAAATAATATTTTCAACTTGTAAAACTGTCAAACACATAAGGACATAACATTCACTTCTGATGAACTTTTCTGGAAAACAATGAAAAAAACATATCAAATATTCTGAAAAAGTTTGCTACCTTTGACTTAGCTATTTCCCGTTTAGAGATCTAGGAAACAAAGATTTATGTATGATAATATTTATCACAAAACATTTAAAACAGAGATAAATCAGGAACTTTTGAATTTTTAAGTGGCTAAATGCATGAGTGTATATCCATAAAATAGAACACAGCAAAATGTTTCTAGAAAAATCCTTCATGCTATGGGATGTATTCATAATAAGGGAACATGCAAGGATTACAAATTTTACATTATAGTTCAATTTTGTTAAAAAGAATAAAGTGCTAGAAGGAATTATATCAAATACTAGAGCATCTATCTGTAAGATGGGATATCTGCAATGTTTTAAATTGTCTTCAGTAAACGTGTGTCATTTTTATAACTAAAAACTGCTATCAATTATTTCTCTAACCTAGATGAATGCTTCTTCCATTTCTCAGTCTCTCTATGAATTGACATTTCAGCACTGGAGAGATTCATTTCAGTGATCCTACAGTCTCGCTAATCCTGACAGCACCAGCCCTCATGGGATAGGATAGAAGTTCCATCTGCAAACTACTTAGCATGGAAAGAACATTATGCCACAACAATCCAGACATCAAGACAAGCCATAAGCACCAACTGCATCATAATACATTATATGGTGGAACATAGCAGGATTTAAAGCATGTGTAGAAGCTAAAGCGAGACCCAGTGACAAGAGCAGATTCCTCCATCAGCCTGTTCCAGTGCTGTGCTTAGTCACTCAGTTTTGTCTAGCTCTTTGCGACCCCATAGACTGCAGCCCACCAGGCTCCTCTGTCCATGGGGATTCTCCAGGCAAGAGTACTGGAGTGGGTTGCCATGCCCTCCTTCAGAGGATCTTCCCAACCTAGGGATCGAACCCAGGTCTCCCACATCGTAGGCCGATTCTTTGCCAACTGAGCCATCAGGGAAGTCCCAGCTTGATACCGGCTCACTTCGAACAGCCAGATTCCCTCTCCCATTCTGTCTTTTCTGTGATTTTGAGCGGGCAGGTGGACTTCGGAAAATAAATAACAAAAATTTAGTGTATACTGCAAATATAAAATCTTAGAGTTGAAAGAGATCTAAGGGGCCATTATATTCATCTTGCATGCAAGTTGTAGAATCTCAATAAAAGTGAGCACTCAGCCTTTGATAAGAGAGAAAACACTTCAGGATGCTGTTATGAACTTAAAATTATGTTTTCCAAGATTTGCATATTAAAACCTTAACCCACAGTGTGACTATATTTGGAGGCAGGGCTTTTGAAGAGTGATGAAGGTTAAATGGGGTTATAATGACAGGTCCCTAATCCAATGGTTCTGATGCTCCTATAGGAAAAGGAAGAGGCCACAGGGGTGCACACAGAAGACCACGTCAAGCACAGGAAGAAGTGGGCTGTCTGCAGGTTAGGGAGACAGGCCCCAAGAGAGACCGAACTGCCACCACCTTAATCTTGAACCTCTAGCTTCCAAAATGGTGAGAAGTAAATTTTTGCTGTTTAAGTCATCCAGTATTTGATTATGGAAGCCTTAGAAGTTCAACACAGGTGCTCAGGGTTTTTAAACCAGCTGCCAGCTCCCTTTCTGAGTTGTGATAAATAATAAGATGTGTCCAATAAGTAGAATGTATAGAAGTGAGAAAAATGGACTTTGACTCCAGATAGACTCAGATTTGAATCAGTTCTTCCAGTTGCTGACTAGGATTTCTTGACATCTCTGGGCCTCAGTTCTAACACTTGAATCATCATATACAACTTTAAATCCTATTATATCGTTTTGATTTAGTGCCTCTCCTTAGCGATTAACATTGCATTCCTACTATGCTTTGTATCTTCTGATATTTGGAGATAAAAGCAACAAGTAATATAGGTGCTTGTAAGATGCCTGGAGGAATTAGGAAAAAATGTTATGAGTCTTATCAGATAAAAAAGCCTTCATCAAAAAAATCTACAAACACTAAATGCTAAAGAGGGTGTGGAGAAAAGGAAACCCTCTTACATTATTGGTAAGACTGCAAATTGGTGCAGCCACTAAGGAGAGCAATATGCTCCTGCTGCTGCTAAGTCACTTCAGTCGTGTCCGATTCTGTGCGACCCCATAGATGGCAGCCCACCAGGCTCCCCCGTCCCTGAGATTCTCCAGGCAAGAACACTGGAGTGGGTTGTGATTTCCTTCTCCAATGTATGAAAGTGAAAGGGAAGTCGCTCAGTCACGTCCGACTCTTCGCAACCCCATGGACTGTAGCCCACCAGGCTCCTCCGTCAATGGGATTTTCCAGGCAAGAGTACTGGAGTGGAGTGCCATCGCTTTCTCCGAGGAGAGCAGTATAGAAGTTCCTTAAAAAACTAAGTATAGAACTACCAAATGACCCAGAAATTCCACTCCTGGCATATACCTGGAGAAAATCCTAACTCAAAAAAGATACAAGCACCCCAACATTCATCGCAGCACTATTTACAATAGCCCAAACATGGAAGCAACCTAAATGTCTGTCGACAGAGGAATGGATAAAGATGTGGTACATACATACAACAGAATATCACTCAGCCATAAAGGAATGAAACTGTGCCATTTACAGACACAAGGATGAACCTAGAGGCTCTCACAGAGAGTGAAGTAAGTCAGAAAGAGAAAAACAAAATATTGCATATTAATGCATATATATAAAATCAAGAAAAATGGTACAGATGAAACTATTTGCAAAACAGAAATAAACACACAGACAGAAGTAACAAATTATGGACACCAGGGGGTGGAAGGAGGGTAGTGGGATGATTGGGAGATTGGAATTGATATATTCACAATATTGAAACTTTGTATAAGACAGATAGCTAATGAGAACTCACTGTATAACAAAGACTACTCTACTCAGTGCTAACCTAAATGGGAAGGAAATCCAAAATAGAGGGGGTATATGTATACATATAGCTGAATCATTTCACTGTACAACACTGTAAAGCATCTATACTCCAACAGAAATTTTTTAAAAATTCTACCTAAAGGATGAAAATCATTGAAAAAGCCATTATCATTATAACTAGAAAAGATGGTTATGAACACTGTAAAAATACCCCACTTTCTTACAGTTGAGGCATGTATTACACGATGCTAACATTTGCCACGAGCTTTCAATGCAGGTATATAGTTATGTGGGTCTGTTGAAGATTCAAGACAACATAATACAGACTTAGTATCATTTTTTAGGTGGTATGAGAAAGTAGTTTGAATGGCTCAGAGGTTAAAGCATCTGCCTGCAATGTGGGAGACCTGGGTTCGATCCTTGGGTCGGGAAGATCCCCTGGAGAAGGAAATGGCAACCCACTCCAGTATTCTTGCCTGGAGAATGCCATGGATGGTGGGCTACAGTCCACGGGGTCGCAAAGCGCTGGACACGACTGAGCGACTTCACTTCACTCTCTTTCCCATCCTGTTCGTTCTCTGGCTCTGTAGTGCCACCTCATGTGGCATTTTGTACGTTTTGGAAATCTTCAAGGTCTACACTCTGAGACCCGCCATCAGCCACACCACTTCCCTGTAGATGAGGTCAGCACGCACTTTGCACAGGGAAGGGGTCTTGGTTCCTTTTTCTTGGGTTTCTACATTTCCACCCGTCTTTTCCCTATTGTTTTTTCTTTCCCACCCTATTCCTGCTCTTCACCCCTTTGTGATCATCATTCTTTGTACCCAGGAGTCATCTGACTTCATTCTTTCCCTTATTCTCTACCGTCTCTGTGATCAGTGGGGAAATGCAGTCATGAACAAGACAGACACAGCCCTGTCCTTATGATGCTCATGGTTTTGTGGAGCAAACCAATAAGTAAACAGGCAGCCTAGTGCAAACCAAAAAGTGAGGTGGGCATAAAGGCAGTCAGTGAGCACACAGGGTTACACCTGACTTTTACGTGGTGTTCCCCGAAGACTTCTTGTAGGGAGTGTCTACACTGTACCTGAAAGCTGTGCTGTCCCCATTACACATGATACAGCTGGTCCTAATAAGTGCTTTGCATAATATTTATTAAGACATGGGTAAGGTTCATTCCAAGATGTGTTTTCATTTCTACTGAAATAAATTCTGTGGCCAATAACTTCTAGTTCAAATAATGCCTTCAGATATTCCTAGGGCAAGGGTAATCTATTTTTAGTTTACTTTTGCTGCTGCTGCTAAGTCGCTTCAGTCGTGTCCAACTCTGTGCAACCCCATAGACGGCAGCCCACCAGGCTCCTCCGTCCCTGGGATTCTCCAGGCAAGAACACTGGAGTGGGTTGCCATTTCCTTAGTATTTGCTTTTTTGTTTTCTTGACTAAGTGTACTTTACTCAGAACATGCCAAGTATTTTATCTATAGATTTAGTTCTCTTCAGAATCCTGAAAGTTTCAGTTATCTCCATTTAATAGTTTCAGAAACCAAGCCTTAATATTTACATAACTTGTTTTAAGACCATATTCTCTTCATCATAACTAGGATGCCTGAGATGGTGTCAAAGTCTAACTCTCATAGGCTGTGTGGTCTTGAGCAAGTTGCTTAACCTTTCTGTGCCTCAATTTTCTCATTTGTAAAATAGCAGTAGTGATAATACCTACCTTACAGAATAAGTATTACAGAATTCTATCCAAGTATGATGATCAAAATATAAAAGCAAGAGTTCTCGTGCTTTGAGGCCTCTCAGACGAGAGGACACAAAGGTGTGAGCTCTGAAAATGGGACTGGGTGGATGAAAGACCCAGCCCTGTCCCAATACTCCTCTTTCCTATGACTGTACATGCTGCCATAAAGCCATGAGCACCAAGGTGGGGAACGGAGTACCACGTCTGGCTGATTCTCTGTTACAGCCTTAGGGTGTGCATGCTCAGTCACTTCAGCCATGTCTGACTCTTTGCAACCCTGTGGACTGTAGCCCACCAAGCTCCTCTGTCCATGGGATTCTTCAGGCAAGAATACTGGAGTGGGTTGCCATGCCCTTCTTCACACAACCTTAGTACCTGGCACTAATGTGAAGGAGTGAATTCATTAAAAATTAATCCTGTCTCTGACTCTAACTTGTTGTAACCTTTCATGAAGACTTTTAATATCTCTAACACCTCAGTTTTCCATCCACCCATATTTGATTAATGATGTCTCACCTAGTAGTCACATACAGTATCTAAAATATCATAATATAAGGCTGTAATTACTATACAAGTATAAACATGATTCAGACTCCAGACAACATACATAATATAGACCTCGTGTTTCACAAGGTTTTGAGGAATTTCCTTTTCTCAAGTGTCCTGACACTTTATAATATAACATGGGCAGATATACTATGTTTCTTCCCAAATGGTCTAAAATTCAGGTCACTCTGAGTCACACTTCTGAATCTTAAGATTATTCCACATTCATGAGGGTTTTAAAGGGGTTAACATGTGTCAGCGGCATTTGTTTGAAATGACGTCGCTACCTCAGTTGAACTGACATGACATCATCACTGAACTGTGAGTGTGGCTGGGACCGCAATGGGTCCCAGCTTCAATCCTGTGATCAGTCGGAGGCAGAGGAATCATATTCTGAGCTCTTTGTGTTGATTCATTTCCAAAGCCCCCTCTGCACCCCTCTGAGTAAAGGTATGTTAGTAGAAGGATTCAGGTAAGAAACCGGGTCGACAGTAGAGAGCACACAGCAAGACAGCCTTGGGGGGAGGAAGTCAGCACAAGCCCTTTTCCATTTTTCATGCTTTGGCTTCACTGTCCGTGCAATGTAACCACAAAGATCATGGAAGCTGAATGATTTAACAGGAGACAAACCTAAGTAACCCAACTTTCAAATCTGCATTCTAAGATAGCGATAAATTATAGTGTATAGTTATCTTACATTTATTAGTTTGGAAGTACATATACTTTAATAGAGACTATAACTACTTACTAATACCTACAGAAGTCTTACCTGTGACTGTGTAGTTCTCTCCATTGCCTGAGTAGATTAGCATCCCATCCATATATAAAGAGTACTGAGTTATAATACCATTAGCTTTTTGGGGTGGATTCCAGGAGAGTAACAAAGAATGGGGAAGGGATTTGGCTACTGGTGGCTGAACCTGTTGTGGGGCTGTGGGAAAAATAAAAAGACTTATTCATTATAATTTTAGTTTACATTTCTAATTTAAACTTTTCAGACCCAAACCAATAAACCATGGAATAAACTTGACATCCCATGCAAGGAAATGTCCCTGATTCGAGAGCAACTTATCAGTAATTGCTTTAGTACTAACTACTTGTCTTGAATTTATGAAAATTTGCATCAACCATAAATGATGAGTATTTATCTTTTATATTAGTTCACTTGACTGATGCTTGTGTTACTTCATTAATAGTATTACTAACCCATAATCTTTACTTGAGGCTATGCCTTTCAAAGCAAACTAAACAGAATCCCTACCCTTGAGGAGCTTTTGATCTAATGTGAACAATGCTAGGTGGCCCATAATTGATATAAAAAAATCTATAAGCAGCCATAAAAATAAAGCACAGCATAAATTAAATTTATTATACATGAAAACTATATTGTGAGTTTATTTTTAATAAAGGGTGTCTGTCCATTTTCAATAAATACAGTCTCAGAAACTAAAAAAAAAAAAACTTTTAGAAAATGATCCTAACCATACCTATAGCTTGGTAAGTTGGTAATAAATTTAAGAAAAATCTAGAAGTTGGGAAACTGGGAAATAACAAGAAGCAAATGGTGAACTGGAGGAGTAGGAATCCCTCTGGGATCAAGTTGTGAAGTAGATTTGGAGGGTACCAGGAGAAAGAAATGGCAACCCACTCCAGTACTCTTGCCTAGAAATTCCCATGGACAGAGAAGCCTGGTGCAGGCTACTGTCCATGGGGTCTCAAAGAGTCGGACATGACTGAGAGACTTCACTTTATTTCTTTCTTTCTTTCTGGTAAAACCTGGTTAGAGAGTGTAGTGGATGAAGAGAAAACAGTGAGATATAGGATGATCTGTGCCATATTGGAGTTGGTAGAATTAGAAAAGGGGATGATTATACGCGCCTCAGCAGAAACAAAGACACGCTAAGAAAAAGTGCTAGCATTGGTAGGCCAGATGGAGTGAATGTTGAAAACACAGAACATGGGTCACCAATGCTATAGTCCGGGTGAGAGGGTTCTGGTGAGGCCAGGTGCAAGGCATGAGGAACAAAGGGTCACAAGAAGGGTTTTACAAGCTTCTGTCTTCTGTCCTGGTTATATCAGATGGACCATTGTCTTTCTTTCCACATCTTCTCTGTGAGTGGTTCTTAACTTTAAGGATTTAAAAGAGGTGGGATGGGGTAGGGGGGATGCGAAGTGGGGAAAGGGAATGGATGGATACTGAAATAGAGACGGGGGACTCTTTTCCCCTAAAGATCAACCTTTTAAATCTGCTGAATAACTTTACAGCTAGACAGTAAGAGAAATGTGTAACCCGTCTTATCTCAGAGAGAGAAATGCAAAGTAACAATGCTTTGAATATTTTGAGAGCTGTTATTTCTTGAAGAGATGTGTTCTGATGCTTGAGCAAAGCTTTCACTTTGGAGTGCTAAAATATTTTCTCTTTCCCACTGCCTTCCTAATGTAAGCTTTCTGAAACATTAATTTATGCCAACAGTTTGCAAGCTCCACATACAACAAAAGTGAGACTTGAATCAGAAGGAGCCAGGCCATGATTAATAATGCCTCGATTGGCGTTTGGAGGTTCCATCACACTGAAATAATTGTTACCCATGCTGGTGTTTAGCAGTTAAAAGAGACCATGGAAATCAACCGTTTGATTCTCAATTTCATACTGTGCCATACAATCAATTCTTTTTAGTCAGACTGTCTCTAGATTTACTTCTGAGCCATAGTAAAATGAGGAAGCTTTCATTAATCTTTCAGATGCTTCATATTAATGACAAGGCTCTTGCATGAACAATGTAACAGCAATTAAAAAGCCCATTAATCTGCATTACCGCTATTAAAGATGCATGTCATTAAAGGGTATGGAGTTTGATTCATTTTCGCACCCCCCCAAAAAATGGAGCAATTATGGCCTGGCAATGCACTTTGTCATCAAATTAGGTTGGGGTTTTCTAGCAAATGGCCTTGCAGTATTTAGCTCTTCTCCTATTTTATTATTCATGACTGAAATGTGGAAGTCAAGACCTTTGAAATTACTTTACCTTCTTGTGGAGTAGAGATGTTCAATGCATGCAAGCTCTCGGTACAGCCAGCCAAAGTGCAAGCAGCTAGGGTTACTGCATAGTTTTTGAAGGGTAGCAAGCCTGTCAATATGCCTGTAATAAAAGGGGACAAAGAGAGGTTTGCATATTTACCATAAGCCATGAAGAGTATTGTGTGTGTGTGTATATGTGTGAGATAAAAAGGTAGACACACAGAGGATAAAAAACAAAAACATATGCTTCTTAAATCCATTTCCCTGCCCATGTGTTGATTGTAGAATGCAGCGACTAGTGAGAAAAAATTGTGAGACCAACTTCTTGTTAAGACAGTTTTAAATAGCATTTTCTCCATGGTGCTTCTCAGGACGCTAATGCCCTGAGATGTTTCTCCTGAAAAACTGGGGAGTTCCACATATAGTTCATAGAGCAGAACCCAGTGTATCTATAGTAAAGACAGACACCATCCCATTGTGGATCCTGGGTCTCCTAGAGAAACAAAACTACTTCATTTTCTTTTACCGTGCATTTTTCAACCGTGTTTAGCTAGAGATTCCATCTTAAGTGACATCTATTAACACATGTTAGGGGATGCTACTCCCAAGAGTGATTTCATTATTTTAACAGTAGGATACATGTATGCAAACTATTTATTCATGTTGCAGCTAAAACGAATATGCAAATCAACACAGTTGAACAATTAGCCAATTAGATAATTATGCTTTTGTACTTCTCCTTGCAAAATTATTAGTTTATTTAATTAAGACACCTGCCTTAAACAGAAGCATTGCCCATAGAAGTGTTGAATTAACCTGATTTGGTGGTGGATATATAAGATTTGTTTGGCAATTAAAGGTGCCTGCAGAAATGAAAGCACATTTTGTTTACTGGTGTTTGCAACCAAGACAGAAGCTCTTTATTTAGTTAATCCCCTGAATTAAAGAAGTATCAAAACTATCATTTGTGTATTTGCTCACCCATGTTTTTGTTGTGGCTTTTAGAGCTGTTTTTATCCCCAATCACATGGATTATTATCATTCTCACAAAAAGATGGTTCTACTCATGGTATCCTTTCATTGAGTAAACTTTGATTTTTTTAATGTGACAGCTGATAGCTTTCATCATTCAACAACAAATTTTAAAGTGCATGTTTGCCTATTCCCTTTCCCTGATAGAAAGGATTAAGAAATTAAAAGAGCAAAGACCAGGATGGAGTAAAGACCACAGTCACTGTTTGCTCTGGCCCTTCACACTGGCCCTGGGTCCCCAGTGTTGCCCTAAGTCTTGAATCTAGCAGCTCCCCAAGCATCCCCCTGGGCCATGCAACCCTCTTGGCTGCACCTGGCACCACCATGCTCGCCCGGGGCCAAAGAAGTCAGCAAGCTGACGAAGGGACACACAACGCGTGTGACCATCTCATGCCAAATGCAGCTCTGATTTCAAAACACCTTCACGCTGTCTCTGCTTGTCCTCACTCCTGCCACTGTGACTGTCACTTCTTCTTGAATCTCCCAGATCATGACCCACATTCTAAACTCACTTTTTAAATAGGGATTATTTCTCTTCCTCCAAAAATCTTAAAGGAAGACTTCCAGCATACATCTGCATCTTCAGCATGTAGGGATTTGGGGATTAAGAGCAATGATGCTCGGGAAAGACTGCTTGGGTCCAGATGACAATTCTACTATTGGTTTATGGTATGGGTTTGGGCAGGTTGATCAGATTATTATCTATTAACAATCTGTGCCTGATAGATAATAACAGCACCTGTCTTGGAGGCGAGGTCTCACAGGAATAATACAGTATCGTGGGGCTATAAAATGGGGATATTACAATATTAATCTCAAAGTGTTACTATCAGGATTAAATAAGTTTAGGAATATAATGTTCTCAATACAGAGACACAGGAGGACAGAACTCTAGCACAGTGCCATGACAGCCAAAGCTATGTTGTCACTGCAATCCAGTTTCTGCCTGCAAGCTGCTAAAAAAACTGATTTTTATCTTTTAAAGATCACTCAGTTCAGTTCTCCTTCCCTGGTGGCTCACAGGTTAAAGCGTCTGTCTGGAATGCGGGAGACCCGGGTTCAATCCCTGGGTCAGGAAGATTCCCTGGAGAAGGCAATGGCATCCCACTCCAGTACTTTTGCCTGGAGAATCCATGGAGGGAGGAGCCTGGTGGGCTACAGGCCATGGGGTCGAAAAGAGTCGGACACGACTGAGCGACTTCACTTTTACTTTTAGTTCAGTTCAGTTCTCAGTTGTGTCCAACTCTCTGCCACCCAATGGATTACAGCACACCAGTCTTCCCTGTCCATCACCAACTCCCAGAGATTATTCAAACTCAAGACCATTGCATCGGTGATGTCATCCAACCATCTCATCCTCTGTCATCCCCTTTTCCTCCCACCTTCAATCTTTCCCAGCACTGGGGTCTTTTTAAATTAATCAGTTCTATGCATCAGGAGGCCAAAGTATTAGAGTTTCAGTATCAGCATGAGTCCTTCCAAGGAATATTCAGGACTGATTTCCTTTAGGATGGACTGGTTGGATCTCCTTGCAGTCCAAGGGACTCTCAAGAGTCTTCTCCAACACTACAGTTCAAAAGCNGCACTGGGGTCTTTTTAAATTAATCAGTTCTATGCATCAGGAGGCCAAAGTATTAGAGTTTCAGTATCAGCATGAGTCCTTCCAATGAATATTCAGGACTGATTTCCTTTAGGATGGACTGGTTGGATCTCCTTGCAGTCCAAGGGACTCTCAAGAGTCTTCTCCAACACTACAGTTCAAAAGCATCAATTCTTCAGTGCTCAGCATTTTTTATAGTACAACTCTCACATCCATACATAACTACTGGAAAAACCATAGCTTTGACTAGACAGACTTTTGTTGGCAAAGTAATGTCTCTGCTTTTTAATATGCTGTCCAGGTTGGTCATAACTTTTCTTCCAAGGAGCATCTTTTAATTTCATGGTAGTCAACATCTGCAGTAATTTTGGAGTCCCCCCAAATAAAGTCTGTTACTGTTTCCACTGTTTCCCCATCTATTTGACATGAAGTGATGGTATAAGATGCCATACTGTTAGTTTTCTGAATGTTGAGTTTAAAGCCAACTTTTTCACTCTCCTCTTTCACTTTCATCAAGAGGCTTTCAGTTCCTCTTCACTTTCTGCTATAAGTGTGGTATAATCTGCATGCCTGAGGTTATTGACATTTCTCCCAGCAATCTTGATTCCAGCTTTTGCTTCCTCCAGTGCAGCGTTTCTCATGATGTACTCTGCATATAAGTTAAATAAGCAGGGTGACAATGTACAGCCTTGATGTACTCCTTTCCTGACTTGGAACCAGTCTGTTGTTCCATGTCCAGTTCTAACTGTTGCTTCCTGACCTGCATACAGATTTTTCAGGAGGCAGGTCAGGTGGTCTGGTATTTCCTTCTCTTTCAGAATTTTCCACAGTTTGTTGTGATCCACACAGTCAAAGGCTTTGGCATAGTCAATAAAGCAGAAGTAGATGTTTTTCTGGAACTCTCTTGCTTTTTGATGATCGAACAGATGTTGACAATTTGATCTCTGGTTCCTATGCCTTTTCAAAATCCAGTTTGAACATCTGGAAGTTCATGGTACATGTATTGTTGAAGCCTGGCTTGGAAAATTTTTAACATTACTTTAGTAGCATGTGAGATGAGTGCAATTGTGTGGTAGTTTGAGAATTCTTTGACATTGTCTTTCTTTGGGATTGGAATGAAAACTGACCTTTCCAGTCCTGTGGCCACTGCTGAGTCTTCCTAATTTGCTGGCATACTGAGTGCAGCACTTTCACAGAATCATCTTTTAGGATTTGAAATAGCTCAGCTGGAATTCCATCACCTTCACTAGCTTTGTTTGCAGTGATGCTTCCTAAGGTCCACTTGACTTCACATTCCAGAATGTCTGGCTTTAGCTGAGTGATCATACCATCGTGATTATCTGGGTCATGAAGATCCTTTTGTATAGTTCTTCTGTATATTCTTGCCACCTCTTCTTTATATCTTCTGCTTCTGTTAGGTCCATACCATTTCTGTCCTTCATTTTGCCCATATTTGTATGAAATTCTCCTTTGGTATCTCTAATTTTCTTGGAGAGATCTCTAGTCTTTCCCATTCTGTTCTTTTCCTCCATTTCTTTGCACTGATCATTGAAGAAGGCTTTCTTATCTCTCCTTGCTATTCTTTGGAACTCTCCATTCAAATGGGTATATCTTTCCTTTTCTCCTTTGCTTTTCACTTCCTTTCTTTTCACAGCTATTTCTAAGGCATCCTCAGACAACCATTTTGCCATTTGCATTTCTTTTTCTTGAGGATGGTCTTGATCACTGCCTCCTGTACAATGTCACGAACCTCCGTCCATAGTTCTTCAGGCACTTTGTCTATCAGATCTAATCCCTTGAATCTATTTGTCACTTCTACTGTATAATCGTAAGGGATTTAATTTAGGTCATACCTGAATGGTCTAGTGGTTTTCCCTACTTACTTTAAGTCTGAATTTGGCAATAAGGAGTTTATTATCTGAGCCACAGTCAGCTTCTGGTCTTGTTTTTTTCTTACTGTATACAGCTCCTCCATCTTTGGCTGCAAAGAATATAATCAGTCTGATTTTGTTATTGACCATCTGGTGATGTCCATGTGTAGAGTCTTCTCTTGTGTTTGCTATGCCTAGTGCATTATCTTGGCAAAACTCTACTAGCCTTTGCCCTCTTCATTCTGTACTCCAAGGCAAATTTGACTGTTAGTCCAGGTATTTCTTGACTTCCCACTTTTTAAAGGTCACTAGTGATCCCTTCCACACTAGACCAAGTAACCCCTCTTCTATCCCTATTCGATCCTGAGTCTACTTATTGGACTTTGCCTCCCTCAGCTGCCCTCTCAGCCACTGAATTCTTTCCTAGGAGTTCTAAATTAAAGCTCCTTGCTTTCTTTGGCCAGCTCATCTTCCTTTCACAGTCCCTTAGGTAGCTTTTTTTATTCTTTTCCAAAATTGGGTGCGTAGACCTCTCTCTTCTTCTGAACACCTGCTTTTATTAGTTCATAAAGCCTCATGTTGTAGCTATATCTGTAGACTTCACATCTCTCCTCCAAGCTCTAGTTCTTCATTTCTGCTCACAAGACATGCATCCTACCTAGATATTCAAATACGAATAACATTTCACTTTCAACCTGCCCCAATCTAGACCTGATAACCAAAACTATCTGCAAGCTTCATCTTTCCCATTTCTTTTTTAAAAATATTTTTATTGGAGTATAGTTGACTTACAATGTTTTGTTAATTTCGGGTGTACAACAAAGTAAATCAGTTATACATATACATTTATCCACTCTTTTTTAGATTCTTTTCCCATATAGTTTATTACACAATATTGAGTAGAGTTCCCTGTGCAATATAGTAAGTCCTTATTACTTATTTTATATATAATACTATGTATATGTTAACCATGGATGGACCTAGAGATTATTAAACTACATGAAGTCAGACACAGAAAGACAAATAACATATAGTATCACTTAGACATGCAATCTTAAAAAAAATGGTATAAATGAACTTATTTACAAAACAGAATCACAAATTTAGAAAACAACTGCACAGATACCAAAGGTGAAAAAGCAGGGGAGGAATAAATTAGGAGATTGGGACAACCATATATACAGTATTACCATTTTCCCTACTCTTAATGCCTCCATCATCAACTGTAAATCCTGATAAAAATTAAGGTATCCTTGTAAGACAAATCCTAGCCATTTTATCCTTTGAAAATCTTTGGCATTTGTCTCATCTTTGCTATTGCCAAGTTCAAATCTACTGCAAGTATAAATAAGATAAATTGCTCATCTGAATTAGTATAATGCCATACTAACTCCAACCGTCCATTCTAAAGGAGATCAGCCCTGGGTGTTCTTTGGAAGGAATGATGCTGAAGCTGAAACTCCAGTACTTTGGCCACCTCATGCGAAGAGCTGACTCATTGGAAAAGACTCTGATGCTGGGAGGGATTGGGGGCAGGAAGAAAAGGGGACGATAGAGGATGAGATGGCTAGATGGCATCACCCACTCGATGGACGTAAGTTTGAGGGAACTCTGGGAATTGGTGATGGACAGGGAGGCCTGGTGTGCTGTGATTCATGGGGTTGCAAAGAGTCAGACATGACTGAGCGACTGAACTGAGTTGAACTGAAATGAATACTAACAAGAAATGAATCAGCCCCAGAAAGTGAAAGTTTTAATACTATAGTGAACAAGAAAATGCTTTATGACATGAGACTAGTTTCTCCTGGTCATCACTGAACAACCTAGGCTGCATTGCCTCTCACAGGTGGCCCTAACTTAGCTGGGGCAAAGGTATATTGTGTTCCAAAAGACACTGTGTTTGCATACAGTTTGGTACTCTGAAATCTTTAGTATGACATTGTATCATTCACCTAGATAATATTATAATTGGGAAACATAAAAAATAGCTCCCTTATATTGCAAAATACTTACCCTGAGGCATTATTTCTTTTCAAATCATAGCTGAAGTGCAGTGTTGGAACTGTGACTGTTATATCAACTTAACAAGAAAGGTATTAGTGGAGACTTTAAGAAAGATCATGTCAAAGCAGATAATAAGTTTGCATTCACTATATGGTCTTCAGTGCTTTATTCAGTCTTTTTTGCCTTTACTAAAGGAATTCTTTTGTGTGTATATGTGTACCATAAAATTCCTTTGCCAATTTCTTCTCCCTTAAAACTTTAGGACCTTAAAAAACAGGTAATACTTCTCTCAAAAAACTTGCCTTTTTCAGCTTTTTGCTTTGGTAGAGAAGTTTACCAAATTGTATTTCATAGAAAGTCCCAGGATTCTTAAAGAAAGATGCTGGAGAGAAACTAGATCATCTTTCAAGCCATTTATCAAAGTGCTCACATTTCCTATCTCCAGGCAGGTGAAACAATAATAAACACTGAGAAATGAGAGCTGCAAAATAGAAAACAGAGAAGAAGAAAGCTGATGATTTGGCTTTTGCCAACTTCAAATCACAGGTAGAAAGTTTTGAGTGGCTTGTAAATCACTTTCAAAGAAACATGCCGTACTTTGAGAGGCTAAGGTGGCGTTTCTTTCCTATTTGCAGTGGGGATTTTGATTATAACGTTGTGTCTCATTGACAAAGTTTGTCAGACCATTGGAATCATTTCCCCTAAATATAGGTTAGTATTATCTATTTCAGTAAGAAGAGCAATACAATGATTGAGCATCTTCTCTCTTGTCAGATTACAATTAGGCTGGGGTAGGAGAAGGGGCTGGTTAGCCAAGTGGTCCTTTCTAAATCAGAATAATGACAAAGTCTTCCTCTTGTTGGGGCATGTGGTCCCTATATTCTGTCTCTGAGCATGGAGAGTTTATCAGGATGGATTAAAGTTGATGATTATAAAAACTTCTGCTATTACCAAAGAATAAAGATAATCTCTCCAAGACTAGTCAAGGTAGCCTTTCTTAGACATATCCTTAGAGACCAAGGTGATTAGCCAAATGGCATTCCTTTAAGTGTCAGAATCATCCTTAGATTATATACTCCCCAGAAGAAAGAGCAGTACTGCTGCAACAAAGTGTTTTCATCAAAAGATACTTATATTCAGTTCAGTTCAGTCGCTCAGTCACGTCCGACTCTTTGCGACCCCATGAATCGCAGCATGCCAGGCCTCCCTGTCCATCACCATCTCCCGGAGTTCACTCAGACTCACGTCCATCAAGTCAGTGATGCCATCCAGCCACCTCATCCTCTGTCATCCCCTTCTCCTCCTGCCCCCAACCCCTCCCAGCATCAGAGTCTTTTCCAATGAGTCAACTCTTTGCATGAGGTGGCCAAAGTACTGGAGTTTCAGCTTTAGCATCATTCCTTCCAAAGAAATCCCAGGGCTGATCTCCTTCAGAATTGACTGGTTGGATCTCCTCGCAGTCCCAGGGACAGAGCCATATAAAGAATGAAATAATGCCATTTGTAGTGATATGGGCAGACCTAGAGTCTGCCATCCTGAGTGAAAGTAAGCCAGAGAGAGAAAGACGCATATCATAATATCACTTATATATGAGATTTTAAAATATGGTACAAATGAACTTATTTAAAAAGCAGAAATAGAGTCACAAATGTAGAAAACAAACTCCATTTAATACTAGTAATGACCTACCTGGGAAAAGAATCTAAAAATGAGTGAATATACATGTATGTACCTGATTCACTTTGCTGTACAGCAGAAACTAACACAACATTGTAAATCAACTGCACACCAATAAAAATCAGTTAAAATGCACACACACATATAAGGGTACTTGTTAGGTAGGTAGAATAGGGAAAAGGAGTCCCAAATGGCGGTGGCTAAAAGCAAAGAAGGGACAAGCCTGTGAAAATAGAACAAAAGAGGTCCGCGGACCGAGTGAGGACATCAGGTAAAACAAACAACACTCCTGGCTGGCCCAATTTACATAGGACAGGCCCAGGGAGAGAGAAACATATAAATAGAGGAGCCAAAGCTAGCTCGCTCGCTCGCTCTCTCTCCCACACACACTGGGGTGCTCTTCTCCTCGTGTCTTTGGATCGATGTGCCCTCACGCCTTGAAGATGGATTTTCCTGCTATCTTCTAAATAAAATAGAGCTGTAACACTGAGATGCAACACTGATTTGTCTAAGAGCTATAACATGGTCCATTCAAGACCTGAGAGCTATAACACGGTCTGTCCAAGACCTGAGAGCTGTGACTCGCCAAGGGGGCTTTAATGTCCGTCACTTCAAATCTTTGTTGTGACGAGACAAAGACGGAGGAACATACACTCACGTGACAGTATTTATCAACTCTCCTTCTATATGCCTCTAGGAAAAGTGCTATAGAACACAACTGATCTTTACAAAGTTTCTAATCTAAGAAAATATTAGAACTAGAAGAACTCTAATGAAAACAATAATATATAGATTAAATATGTCTGTCCAAGACCTGAGAGCTGTGACTCGCCAAGGGGGCTTTAATGTCCGTCACTTCAAATCTTTGTTGTGACGAGACAAAGATGGAGGAACATACACTCACGTGACAGTATTTATCAACTCTCCTTCTATATGCCTCTAGGAAAAGTGCTATAGAACACAACTGATCTTTACAAAGTTTCTAATCTAAGAAAATATTAGAACTAGAAGAACTCTAATGAAAACAATAATATATAGATTAAATACATAAAGCAGAATGCTTGCACACATGCCAAGTGGACAAAGACATTTATAAAATTCAGATCCAGACCTCCCAGTCCAAGATGATTGGAGATCTATAAGCTTCCCTGGTGGCCCAGTCAGTAAAGAATCTGCCTTTAATGTGGGAGACCTGGGTTAGATCCGTAGGTTGGGAAGATCCCGTGGAAGAGGGTATGGCGACCCACTCCAATACTCTTGCCTGGAAAATCCCCATGGACAGAGGAGCCTGGTGGGCTGTGGTCCATAGGGTCACAAATAGTTGGACTTGACTGAGAAATTAAGCACACTATATATAGTTAAAGGCAAAGAGACAACAAGAAAATCCTTGAAAATATATTTCAGTATTATATTTAAAAGTATACTGAAAAATAAATACAGTGATATATTTGTAAAAGAATCCTAGAGAGAAAAATATGACATATATTCTATATCCACAGAAAACCCAGTAAGATAAGGTGATATAGTCTCCTTGATGACACCTAGGGGGTTAAAAGTAAAGTCTATCTTGACAATGACGACTTTTAAGACTGGTTTGGCTATGAACCTCTGTCTCCAGTAGACATCACAGAGAAGTCTTTTTTTCCCTTTGAATCTTAGACTGCTTCTACCTGGAGGCAAGCCAGATGACCTCTCAGATTCTTTTTCAGCCACAAAACTCTGTGAAATCAAAAATGGTCCCAACTATATCAGGAAACCTGCCAGTCTCTTTTGATAATGGAAGAGGGTGAGCTGACAAAACATTCCATAAGCATACAGGAAGCATTATTGATGTCTTAAAAGTGTTAGGATCCCATGAAACACAGGAGTCTTGGTATCTGGATTGTTTTTATTCACCAGTACTCAGATAGACTTCCTAGATGGCTCAGTGGTAAAGAATCTGCCTGCCAATCAAGAGATGCTTGTTCCATCCCTGGGTCAAGAAGATCCCCTGGAGTAGGAAATGGCAACCTCCTTCAGTATTCTTGCCTGGAAAATTCTGTGGACAGAGGAGCCTGGCAGCCTACAGTCCATGCGGTTGCAAAAAATCAGATATGACTGAGCACACATGCAGCACCCTCAGATATAAAGCTGGCAAGGTCTTTTTTTGAGTGTAGGTTATTGAATGGTGTTCTCAACACATTCACCAAAATCACACACTAAATGCACAAGGCATGATTTCACATTTTGATTTCTTTGGAGATAGTAAGATATTTGAAACAATTTTAATACAGAATGCTTATAGATATTTACAAGTTTTCTTCCAGTCTTTCCCAGTGTCTCATTCACACCAAATCCAAGTTAAATTTCCTCTTTATTGAGTCCTTTTAGAACATTCAGCTTAAGTTTGTTGCTGTTCTTGTTTGTACAGTCTACAGTTTTCTTTTTGCACTCATATTGAGTCAGCTTATATACAGGTGACTAGATTAAGTAATAAAAGTAACAAGTGCAATGTACATAAACAGTGTTGGAGACAAACACAAGTGATTTTTAATAAGCTTCTGCTTAACTGGAGGAAGAAGTACCTGGCCATATCAGAGGATAGTGTATTAACTGTGAACTTGCCAGAGGATAGTGTATTAACCATGAACTTTCAGCAAGGTGGATATCAGCCATGTTTTAATAGAGAGAAAGAAGAGTGCAGGGCAATATAATAAATCAGCTAACTGGAGGTTCAGTTCAGTTCAGTCACTCAGTCGTGTCCAACTCCTGGCGACCCCATGAATCGCAGCACGCCAGGCCTCCCTGTCCATCACCAACTCCCAGAGTTCATTCAGACTCACATCCATCGAGTCCGTGATGCCATCCAGCCACCTCATCCTCTGTCATCCTCTTCTCCTCCTGCCCCCAACCCCTCCCAGCATCAGAGTCTTTTCCAATGAGTCAACTCTTTGCATGAGGTGGCCAAAGTACTGAAGTTTCAGCTTTAGCATCATTCCTTCCAAAGAAATCCCAGGGCTGATCTCCTTCAGAACGGACCGGTTAGATCTCCTTGCAGTCCAAGGGACTCTCAAGAGTCTTCTCCAACACCACAGTTCAAACACATCAATTCTTCAGCACTCAGCCTTCTTCACAGTCCAACTCTCACATCCATACATGACTACTGGAAAAACCATAGCCTTGACTAGACGGACCTTAGTCGGCAAAGTAATATCTCTGCTTTTGAATATGCTGTCTAGGTTGGTCATAACTTTTCTTCCAAGGAGTAAGCGTCTTTTAATTTCATGGCTGCAGTCACCATCTGCAGTGATTTTGGAGCCCCCAAAAAGAAAGTCTGACACTGTTTCCACTGTTTCCCCATCTATTTCCCATGAAGTGATCAGACCGGATACCATGATCTTTTGTTTTCTGAATGTTGAGCTTTAAGCCAACTTTTGCACTCTCCTTTCACTTTCATCAAGAGGCTTTTTAGTTCCTCTTCACTTTCTGCCATAAGGGTGGTATCATCTGCATATCTGAGGTTATTGATATTTCTCCCGGAAATCTTGATTCCAGCTTGTGTTTCTTCCAGTCCAGCGTTTCTCATAATGTCTCTGCATAGAAGTTAAATAAGCAGGGTGACAATATACAGCCTTGACGTACTCCTTTACTGTAAGTTCTACTAAACATTGGGATTAAAGCAGATCAGCAGTTGAATTAGCACATTGGCAGATTGAGGAAGCAAATAAGGGCAAGGGAAAATTTGTGGGCTTGTGTTTGTTTGGCTGTTAACAATCAAGTTATTCTCAGGGGTATATTTCACATTCAGCTGTTTTTGGTGTTACTACGATGTTAGAGTGCAAACCCATTTTAATCTACCAGTTTGTTTGTACTGTTGTAATATGGTTTGGATTAAGACTGAACTTAGTCATTCAAAATTGCTTTTTTGTGTGCTGGGCTGTGAATAGTAATGATATGTTCCTCGCCTAAAATTAAGTGATATTTAAGTGATATTTTATCCTCTCTTCATAAAATAAATAGTTTACCTAAAATAGATCTTAAATTCATTTACACTTCCAAAGTATTTTGAGAATTCCGTTTGGCAGCAGAACTTAAACCAAGGAATAAGTTTAGACTACTTTTTCTTAAAATAGTATATCACTTTTAATCTCTTCCTTCAGTGGTTGTGGGATACTGCAGTAAATTGCTGAGATCACTTCAGTATGTTCCTCAAATACTTTCTGGCTTTCTGACCATGAACACTGCCTAAGGGTTCAATAAGTAGGTTAATTCTTCCTTCAGTGTTGGCCTGAGGGTTAAAGTTCCTGATGAACCAAATAGAACTTGCATGTAGAAAGAAGGTGGGTTGATTAAGTGTATATGAATGCTGGGGGACGTGAACTACTTATGTGCTCTGAGGTTACAATATGATCTTTATTCTATTTCTTATATTTTATCTGTTTTCATGTTGATTTGCTTTTTTTGGCTTATTTGCAGCCCTATTATATCCAAGCTCTTTCAACATCTGACAAGTGATTGCCATGAAAGCAATCTTGTATTTTCATGCAGTTGTTTTAGTGGAAGTTTTGCATTCTATTCCTTTTTTCCTTTTCATTTATTCCAAACCTGTTTCCTGTTTTACCTTTTTATAAATAAGATAAACTAAGGAAGATAAATTATAATATCAAAGGGTTAATTTTATTTGATTAAATCTTTTTTCCATGACATCTCTAACAGTAAAAAATAATGATGATCTCCCTATATGCTGGTATTTTATTTACTTTATAAGCCATTTTTAATGTTTTTAAAAGACTTTACATTTTACCACAGGATAAAAAACAGACCCCGTGAATTTAAGTACTTACCCAAAGTTATGTGGCTAGTAAGTAGCAGGACAAGAGTTAATAGCTGAGAAATAGCTATAGTTGGTTCTATACTGAATTTGAAATAGCCATTGTATTGCACAGACTGTATCTTCATATGTACCACCTTTAAATAATTCTACAGTATGGTCCTCTTCATGGATCACAGCCTTGCCATGGCAAAGGGGCTTGTGTAACTCAATGAAGCTATGAGCCATACCATGCAGGGCCACCCAAGACAGATAGGTCCTAGTGAAGAGTTCTGACAAAACATGGTCCACCAAAGGAGGAAATGGCAACCCACTCCTTTATTCTTGCCATGAGAACCTCATGAACAGTATGAAAAGGCAAAACACATGGCACTGAAAGATGAGCCTCCCAGGTTGGAAGATGTCCAGTATGCTACTGGAGAAGAGCAAAGGCCAATTACTAACAGCTCCAAAAAGAATGAAGCAGCTGGGCCAAAGTGGATGTGCCTGGTGGGGAAAGTAAAGTCCAATGCTGTAAAGAACAATAATGCATAGGAACCTGGAATGTTAGGTCCATGAATCAAGGTAAATTGGGCATGGTCAAGCAGGAGATGGAGACTGAACATCGACATCTTAGTAATCAGTGAACTAAAAGGGCATAGTTAATTCAGATGACCTTTATAACTACTACTGCAGGCAAGAATTCCTTAGATGAAATGGAGTAGCCCTCACAGTCAACAAGACTCCAAAATGCAGTAATGGGGTGAAACCTCAAAATGACAGAATGATCTCTTCGTTTCCAAGGCAAACCATTCAACATCACAGTAATCCAAATCTGTGCCCCAACCACTGATGCCAAAGAAGCTGAAGTTGACNAGTCAACAAGACTCCAAAATGCAGTAATGGGGTGAAACCTCAAAATGACAGAATGATCTCTTCGTTTCCAAGGCAAACCATTCAACATCACAGTAATCCAAATCTGTGCCCCAACCACTGATGCCAAAGAAGCTGAAGTTGACTGGTTTTAAGAAGACTTACAACACCTTCTAGAATGAACACCAAAAATAGATGTCCTTTCCATCATAGAGAATTGGAATGCAAAAGTAGGAAGTCAAAAGATTCCTGAAGTAACAGGCAAGTTTGGCCTTGGAGTACAAAATGAAGCAGGGTAATGGCTAACAAGAGTTTTGTCAAGCAAATACACTGGTCATGGCAAACACCCTTTTTCCAAGAACCCAAGAGTCAGCTCTACATATGAATATCACCAGATGGTCAATACCAAAATCAGATTGATTGTATTCTTTGCAGCTCAAGATGGAGAAGCTCTATACACTTAGCAGAAACAAGACCTGGAGCTGACTATGGCTCAAATCATGAGCACCTTATAGAAACATTCAGGCTTAAATTGAAGAAAGTAGGGAAAACCACTAGGCCATTCAGGTATGACCTAAACCAAATTCCTTATGACTATACAGTAGAAGGGACAAATAGATTCAAGGGATTAGATCTGATAGACAGAGTGCCTGAAGAAGTATGAAGCAGAGGTTTGTAACATTATATAGGAGGCAGTGACCAAAATCATCCCAAAGAAGCATTGTACAGTAGTCAGTGACCAAAGCCACCCAAAGAAAAAGCAATGCAAGATGGTAAAGTGGTTGTCTGAGGAGGCTTTACAAATAGCTGAGAAAAGAAGAGAAACAAAAGGCAAAGGAGAAAGGAAAAGATATACCCAACTGAACGCAGAATTCCAGAGAACAGGAAGGAAGATAGAAAAGCCTTCTTAAATGAACAATGCAAAGAAATGAAAGAAAACAATAGAATCGGAAAGACTAGAGATATCTTCAAGAAAACTGATGATAACAAGGGAGCATTTCAGGCCAGGCAAGGAAAGGACAGAAATGGTAAGGACCTAAGAGAGACTAAGAAGAGGTGGCAAGAATACACATAAGAACTATACAAAAAAGGACTTAATGACCCAGATAACCACGATAGTGTGGTCACTCACCTAGAGCCAGACATCCTGGAGTATAAATGGGCCTTTGGAAGCATTACTAGGAACAAGGGTAATGCAGGTAACAGAATTACAGCTGAGCTATTTAAAATCCTAAAAGATGATGATGCCGTTAAAGTGCTGTACTCAATGTGTCAGCGAATTTGGAAAACTCAGGAGTTGTCCACAGGACTGGCAAAGGTCAGTTTTCATTCCAGTCTCAAAGAAAAGCAATGTCAAAAATGTTCAAACCACCACAGCATCTTGTTCATTTCTTGTGCCAGCAAGGTTATTCTCAAAACCTTCAAACTAGGCTTCAGCAATATGTGAACCAAGAACTTCCAGATGTACATGCTGGGTTTCAAAGAGGCAGAGGAACCAGAGATCAAACTGCCAACATTCACTGGATCATGGAGAAAGCAAGAGAGTTCCAGAAAAACATCTGCTTCATCGACTACAGTAAAGCCTTTGACCATGTGGATCACAACAGACTGTGGAAATTTTTTTAATAAATGGAAATACCAGATCACCTTACCTGTCTCCTGACAAACCTGTCTGCAGGTCAAGAAGCAGTAGTTAGAATCGGACATGGAACAACACACTGGTTCAAAATTTGGACAGGAGTATGACAAGACTGTATATTGTCACTTTGCTTATTTAACTTCTATGCAGAGTGCATCATGCGAAATGCCAGGCTAGATGAAGCTCAAGCTGGAATCAAGATTGCCAGGAGAAATATCAACAACCTTGGATATACAGATGATACCACCCTTATTGCAGAAAGTGAAGAAGAACTAAAGAACCTCCTGATAAAGGTGAAAGAGGAGAGTAAAAAGGCTGGCTTAAAACTCAGCATTCAGAAAACTAAGATTAAGGTGTCCAGTCCCATCACTTCATGGCAAATAGATGCAGAAACATCAGATTTTATTTTCTTGGGTTCTAAAATCACTGCAGACAGTGACTGCAGCCATGAAATGAAAAGACACTTGCTCCTTGGAAGAAAAACTATGACAAACCTACATAGCAGAGTAAAAAGCAGAAATATCATTTTGCTGACAAAGATTTGTATGGTCAAAGATATGGTTTTTCTAGTAGTTGTATATGGATGTGAGAGATGGACCATAAAGAAGGCTGAGCACTAAAGCATTGATGCTTTCAAACTGTGGTGCTGGAGAAGACTCTTGAGAGTCCCTTGGACAACAAGAAGATCAAACCAGTCAATCCTAAAGGAAATCAGTCCTGAATATTCATTGGAAGGACTGATGCTGAAACTCCAGTACTCTGGCCACCTCATATGAGGAGCTGACTCACAAGAAAAGACCCTGATGCTGGGAAAGATTGAAGGCAGGAGGAGAAAGGGACAACAGAGGATGAGATGGTTGTATGGCATCCCTGAATCAATGAACATGAGTTTGAGCAAGCTCCAGGAGATGGTGAAGGACAGGGAAGCCTGGCATGCTGCAGTCCATGGGATCACAAAGAGTCAAAATGGACTTAGCGACTATACAACAACTCAATACCAAAAATGTTCCTTATGTATTATATTTTTTAACTTGAAGAATAACTGCATAGAGGACATTTCTTTTTTAATAGTCTCTTGTACTTGTCTCATGAGTGCAATCAAGATGTTTTCTTAATTCTCTGAGAATATTCATTACATATCTTATGAGGTTATTTTCTCCTTCTTGATTTCTTTTTTCCTCAAATCTTCTTTTTTTCTTATTTGGCTTTTCAATGTATCAAGAGAAGACCTTTATTCAAATATTTGGTCCTTGGCTTTCAATTTGTGTCTGAGTGTGAGGTACTAAAAAGATCTTTAAAAGCTCTTTCTGCATGAATGTGGATTGTTATTTATTGGTGTCAAGTTAGGCAAAATAATTGGTCATTTTATTATGACCAATTTTATTGGTGACCATTTTATTATGAACCTCCAAATGTCAGTATTTCTAAATATGTTAGCTTATGATGGATTTTTCAGAGAGGATTTTTCTGAGCTCCTCTTTGGAGAGAATAGACTTGGCTTCCAGTATTCTTTGGGCCAACTTTGGTAAAGTAGCTAGTATTATCACTATTTAATACATAGAATTTCAATAATTCACCAATTTTGAAGATGAGGATACAGTCTTTCACCCAGTCTGGTACTCCACTTCAAAGTCCCACTGGCTGTACTTCTTCAAAGAGTAAATCTCTAGTCTTCTCCAATGAACAAAAGAGAGCCAGTTTGCTCAGCTATATAGGTTGGCAAAGGCTACGTGTAGGTCTAAGTCTTTCTAATACAGACTTTTACCCAGTCCTTATTGCTTCCTATTTTAGCTATACTCCCTCATTCAGAAATATCTAGGACCTACAATTTGTGTCTTTATGAGATTGTAGTATGATTTGACTTGTTTCTGAACTGTCTCCCCCCTTGACTTAACCTTCCGTTTTCAGACATTCATTTAATCTGTTTGACTTAATCCATTTCCTTTCTGGCTTCTAAAATTTTAATATTTTTTCTCCTCTTCTGTTTTCTTTGTCCTGTGAGTTTATCCCTTTTTGATCATTCTGCTTCATTTTAGTGGAGTATTCAAAGGGAAAGTGTAAGTTTTTATGTTCAAGCCACTATTTTTAACTATAAGTCAATCTTCTTATCAATTGCTTGGCACTATTATGATAACTGTCTAATCTACTTGTCATTATTCTCCTTTCTCCAATTCATTTTTGTATCTACCTTCCCCCTACTTCTTCTAGTTCTTTTAAACTTCTAGTAGGCAAAGACCTATACTCAAAAAAATCTTAATGTTGGAAAGGGCACTGTCCTTATTAGGAATATATAGTTCTCTTGGTTTATTGTAGAATTTTTTGTCACACTAACTTTGTCATTAATCAGCAGTATGGCAGAATAAGTGTTTTATTCTGTCATCCTCTGACATGTCATCAATTTTTACAATAATTCACAGATAAGAGTATCTTTGTATAAAGTCCAAGAATCCAGTGGGGAAGTTCCAGCATACTG
This sequence comes from Oreotragus oreotragus, assembly GCA_006410675.1. Taxonomy (NCBI): domain Eukaryota; kingdom Metazoa; phylum Chordata; class Mammalia; order Artiodactyla; family Bovidae; genus Oreotragus; species Oreotragus oreotragus. The sequence continues at coordinate 167,656 of SJYX01000322.1, forward strand.
TTTAAGGAAAAAAAAAAAAAAAAATGAGCTCACTGGGTGAGAGGCTCCCAACCACGCAGGAAGAAGATTCCTAAGCCATGATCATCATTTCAAAGGAGTATTTTGTAAACAAGTTCTCTGGAGCCCAAAACACCAGACAGAGGAAGATCCTGGTTCCCCCTGGCACCCACAGAAGCCAGCTGCCACTGGCTCACGTCCTTGCCCCCGACAGGAGGTAGGAGAGGATGAAGAAGGCCACAATCAGGCCCACAGCCATACCACAAAGAAGCTTCCGGTTGTCTCTCCCAGATCGCGCCATTGTGGAAAACCGCTTCACACTCCCTGTGAGTAGGCCCGTCATACTTGTGAAATCTGAGTCCATGCCGTCCAGGTACCGGTTCTGGTCCTCCGTGTCTCTATCAATATCCAGAGCCAGCGATTTGAGCCTGGTGACCTTGGAGGCCAAGCTGTCAGCCATCCGCTTGTTTTCTCGGCCTAGAATCTCCTCCACAGCACGGGGCTCTAGTGCCGCGGAGAAAGGCGAAGGCGGTGCCTAAGAGCAGCGGTGTCGCCCCGTAGCCATGCGCCTCCGCCCTTCCGCGCTCACCCCGAGCCCAGTCCGCCATCGCGTCCAGCTCCGACCCCAGGGTCCTTCGAGATTTGCTTTAGATTTAGGGATACACAGAGGCTGAAAGCTGAGGAATGGAAAAAGGTGTTCTATGCACATAGTAACCAGAGAGACTGGGGATGGCTATAGAGTTGACCCTTGAACAATGTAGTGGTTAGGGGTGCCCCTCCATAGTCAGTACTCTGTAACGATGGTGTCACATCTCTGGGGCAGCAGGAAGGCTGGGGGAGAAGGCACCCCGGAGATGCCAAGTGAACAGTGGGAGCTGATTCCTGTGGTCAGGACAAAGCCTTGCAGTGGGATCTCAGTTTCTGCTGAGTAGAGACACATTTCTGTTGGTGTCGCTGTTCAGGTTGATCCCAGCTGATAATGGAGTGGCTCTTCACCTGCCCTACAGTTCTGACATGGGGGAATTCCATAAGGTGAAACTAAGTCCACGTCTTCTTTCATGATATGTAAAATACCTCTATCCTGTGAGGTTTTGTCCTTCCAAGTGACCATTAACACACCTCCTCTGGGACCTCCCTGTGCCCACCACCTTTGCCCTCTTCTTTTTACCTTAGCTGTCCCCTCTCTTCAGGCACTTTCTTGTCAACTTAAAAACTCCCTTTTCCTTAAGCTTACTTAATGTCTTTAAGCCTCAGTTTGCTCAAGTATCAAAATGGAATTCGTGCCATCTACCTGGCTGGCCTTGGTGAGACAGAATAGGTAGAATTGGAGAGTATGATTTCAATTAGTGCACGCATCTTTCTTCTCTCTCTCTCTCTTTTTGCTCTTTCATCTTAAGTGGTGCTGTCTAATATGATAGCCATTGGCCACAGGTGGCTACCGACATAAAATGTGGCCAGTTCAATTTGAGATGGGCTGCTCCTGTGAGAAGCATTAAGGTTGTGTATGGATACCTGAGAGTCCTATTTATTGTTCTTGAAACTTTTGCTCTGGGCTCATGTTCAAACCCACTGTTAGTTTTCTCCATCTGCGTCTTCTTCATCCATATTGCATGTATCTCCTCCTGAGATACCTCCAAAGTGAATTTTATATATGCTACATGGTGTGCACACACACCTACACACTCACATATTTTTTTAAATAATAGCTTTTTTGAGCTATAATTCACATACCATAAACTTCACCTCTGTAAAGTAGGTATACAATTCTAATAGCCTATATGTGAAAAGACTCTGAAAAAGAATAGATATATGTATAAGTGAGTCACTTTGCTCACCTGGAACTAGCACAACGTTGTAAATCAACTATACTGCTGCTGCTGCTGCTGCTAAGTCACCAGTCGTGTCTGACTCTGTGCGACCCCATAGACGGCCTCCCGCCAGGCTCCCCCGTCCCTGGGATTCTCCAGGCAAGAACACTGGAGTGGGTTGCCATTTCCTTCTCCAATGCATGAAAGTGAAAAGTGAAGTATACTCCAATATAAAATAAAAATTAGGGCTTCCCATACGGTGCTAGCGGTAAAGAATCTATCAACCAATGCAGGTGATGCAAGCAATGTGAGTTTGATCTCTGGGTTGGAAAGATCCCCTGGAATAGGAAATGGCAACCCACTCCAGTGTTCTTGACTGGAAAATTCCATGGTCAGAGAAGTCTAGTGGACTACCTGGGGCTGCAAAGAGTTTGACATGACAGCACAAAAAATAAAGTATGTATAGGATTCTGTGATTTTTAGTATATTCAGAGAGCTGTAGAGCCATCACCATGATCTAACTCCAAAACATTTTTACCAACCCCAGGGAAGCCCTGTATCCATTCCAGTTACTTCCCATTCACCCTTCCTGCCAGCCCCTGGCAACCACTAATATGCTTTTTGTCTCTATGGATTTGCCTAGTTTGGGTATTTCACATAAACAGAATCATATAATATGTGGCCTTCTCACATGGCTTATATTTAATGTAAGAACATCCCAATTAAAATCTCTGCATCTGGTGATGATCCATGCTGCCTCTTTTATGTGATGCAGCGACAAGCAAGTGCATGGAAACAATTCTATTTATACACGTGTAACCTTGTGACCACTCAGGAAACAGACATAATCTCTGCTTCACAGGTGAGGAACCTAAAGCAGAGAGGTTATATAGTTGGCCTAAGGTCACATGTCTATCAAATGGAAGAGCTGCGACTTACATTCAGGTTGCTTTTTGTTTTTTCCTTTTAATCTTTAGTGTTAAGATACATAGCGGTCTTTCTCATCTCTCTCCTCTGAAGCAGAGTATCTGACACTCCTGTCCATGTTTGAGAAATGGATGAGTGATCCAGGCAGTTAATCAGCTGAGATATCAAGTGGTGGGGAGAGGGGAGAGGCTGCTAAGCTCCAGGTATCAGCCTGCCAGACTGCAGGCTGGTGGATGCCACTGCTGACANCTCTGAAGCAGAGTATCTGACACTCCTGTCCATGTTTGAGAAATGGATGAGTGATCCAGGCAGTTAATCAGCTGAGATATCAAGTGGTGGGGAGAGGGGAGAGGCTGCTAAGCTCCAGGTATCAGCCTGCCAGACTGCAGGCTGGTGGATGCCACTGCTGACACAGTGGCACAGGCCCAGCAGGCCTTGTCACCGAGCTGTGTACTGTGTGTTGCCTGCCCGCCCCGGGAAGGCTCTGCTGTCAGTCTTGGCATTCCTCCTCACTGGGCCATTGGTGTGCCCCTGGGTTGCAGCAGAAAACCTCCCAGAGCCTTCCTGGGGGCTGTGTGCTCCAGGAAGTCAACTTTCTACAAATCAGAATAAATGAAAATAGGAACCTAGGGGTGAGTCGAGTCACCCAGAGTAATTTAAAGTATGAATTGATTTCTTAGCTGGAGAGGGTATCCATGTCCTGCTTCTCGTTGGTACTTCATTGTGCATCTTACCTCATGTGGAAAATTAACAGGCAAATTAACCCCTCTGCACAGCCCAGGCTAGAGGAACAGGCAGGGCTCCTGTTCGGAATGCTAAATCCTTGTGTAAGAAGGAGGCTGTCCGCAGGGCCAGGGCACCGGGGAGATCCTGTCTTAGATATTAAGAATATCTCCAGCCTGCCCTTGGGCCACATCAGCTCTAAGGGCACTGGAAAGGGAACACCATGTCATTCATGGAGATTGTGGCTTCCTAGTGACTGTGGTGTGACAGCTGCGTAAGAAAGCGAATTAGACACAAACAAGCTAGATTAGTCAGAGCTCATCCACTGGCCAGAGAGCCCCTGTTCTCCCAGAATTCTGGAGATAGCTTCTTTATCCTCTGTTTCTGAGAGTCTCTTCTCATTTGCTTGTTGTGTTACCATTTGGCTTTTGATCCTATCAGTCACTTAAGCCTCTAGTTCAAAAGATCCTTCTGGGCTACCACTGCTCACACCCTCCTCCACCCTTGCCTCCCCTAAGTTCAGCTTGTACTGCTCTTCTCTTTATTCTCTGTATTCTGGGCACACTGACTTTTAGTCCTTCTCTGTCTCATTCTGCTCCAGAGGCTTTTTACACCCAGTTTCCTCTGAGTACACATCCCTTACCTTTTCCCTGGGCTAAATTCTTCTGTTTAAATGTCACTTCCGTGGGGAGCACATTTTCTGATTTTACGCCTCCTGCCTCAAGCCATTATATGATATCAGTCTCCTATATTTCTCTATTAATATCAATTTGCCAAAACTGCAGTTAAATAATTAGTCTGTAATTTGTTGTTTAGTGACTTCCTTTCCTGCTCTACTATTCGGCCCAAGAGAGCATACTGTGTCTGTCTTATCCACCTTTGTGTCTCCAGTGTTGAGTACTATGCCTTGAGAAGAATAAATCCTCAAAAAATATATTGGATTAATGAATATCCTTCTTGTTTTTTTTTTTTTTAATTCTTATTATTTTGCCTTAGCAGGTGGTTCTTTCTGAACTTAACCTTGACATTTCTAGGAGAAACTTGTACTAGTACTAAGTACATTCAGTCCTGAGACTCATACTATAGCCTGTATATAAGCCAAGGTATTAACATAGTCTCTTCTCAATGCAGTTTCACATGCAGAGAAGCAGGACTCAATGCCAAAATAAAGTTTTCTTTCATTGTTAGCTCATTTTCTGACTCTATCCTGATCCTTCACTTCCTACGTTTTATTAGGCAGATTTATTGAGCTGAGTGTACGGTGACAGTTCCTACCCATGAGGATGGGTTGGTTATTTAGGAGGCTCTTGATATAGTCCAGATAAGAGATGATGTTAACTTGGGAACCCATGGGCCTGACACATTTAAGATATTTTTAGCAGGTAAATTGATTAGGGGTGCTAAGGACATTGGGGTTGACATCCACATCAGCCCCAATCCAGATGATTAGTGTCAGTTGTTCATGGGAATTTTGTCATCGTGTTTTCTGGGGGATTCATTTTTTAATTAATTAACCCATTTATTTTTGGCTGTGCTGGGTCTTCGTTGCTGCATGGGCTTTTCTCTACTTGAGGCAAGCGGGGGCTACTCTTCATTGTGGTCTGTGGGCTTCTCATTGCAGTGGCTTCTGCTGCAGAGCACGGGCTGTACAGCACGCGGCCTTCAGTATTTGTGGCTCCCGGGATCTGGAGCACAGGCTCTGTAGTTGTGGCAAACAGGCTTGGTTGTTTCATGGTAAGTGGGATCTTCCCAGATCAGGGATTGAACCCACATCTCCTGCATTGGCAGGCAGATTCTTTACCACTGAACCATGAGGGAAGACCTGGGAATTAGTTTTTAAAGAGACTCAACCCTGTTTGATTCTGAGACATGAAAAGAAGTCTAATGGGGGGTTTAAGGGAAAAAATAAATTCCCTCTTAAATAGAGAACTACAGAGGGGAACATCACTCCTTTGCAGGATGTGAACAAAGAACTTGCCCTTGAACTGCTGTCTTTTGCACTACTTGTATCTATGACTACTACAGCTATGAGTTTGGAGGGGACAGCCATGAAAAGGCAGAGATATGGAAAGAACTTGAGAGCTTTCTGACATCATTAAGTTGCTGGTTGTGGTTCTCAGGGTTGCATTCTACCTGGAGTTCTGAGTACATGAAATAATGAACTTTTCTCAAAATTTAGGCCATTTGGTTGTATTTTATATTACTTACAGCAGAAATCATCATTAATGATACGGGGTACAGTGGATGTTCAACGGGCACAGAGGTGCCTCTGGCTTGCTGGAGGCTTTCCAGTAAAAGAGATTGTGGGCAGGAAGTACCATGCCTCTTAGTTACCTTGAAGAGCTGGGGCTCCCATTTTTCCTTCTGACCTGTTCAGTGATGGAGCTGAGGCAGTAGGTGGGGGCCTTAATACGTCGAGTTGGGAAGGGATGAAAAACAATCCATATCAAACAGTAAGCGGTGAATTTCTCTTTTGGGTTTTCAATTTACATTGAAATGGGAGGGTTTACTTACTGATTACTTTTAATCAGCTTATGTTCTATACTTACTCTTCTTAGGTAATATATTTTGAGGCAGAAATAGTGTATCACAGTAAGAGAGACAGAAATAACAGGTAGGAAAGAGCGAAAAGATACTTGCATTATCCCACAGCCAACACAATCAAATTGTTTTGTTTGCCCATGCTTCCTTGACATTCCTGTTCATATACATGCAAAAATATACAGAATGGTAATCATAGCCCAGGCATCATTAATTTCTTTTATTGAGGTATGACATTCATGCTGTGAAGTGTCCATAATTATAGCTTAATGATTTTTCACATTTTTTCACATGTGTTCACTTTTGTAACCACCCACTAGTTCGAGATATAAAACACTTGACTGGGTATCATTTTGTAGTGTGCTTTTTAAATTTAATGTCATATCAGAATCATGCTGCTGCTGCTGCTGCTGCTGCTAAGTCACTTCAGTCGTGTCCGACTCTGTGTGACCCCATAGACGGCAGCCCACCAGGCTCCCCCATCCCTGGGATTCTCCAGGCAAGAATACTGGAGTGGGTTGCCATTTCCTTCTCCAATGCATGAAAGAGAAAAGTGAAAGTGAAGTCGCTCAGTCTGTCCGACTGTTAGCGACCCCATGGACTGCAGCCCACCAGGCTACTCCGTCCATTGGATTTTCCAGGCAAGAGTACTGGGGTGGGGTGCCATTGCCTTCCCCGCAGAATCATGCTACCCTGCTGTTTATCCTAAGAATATTTTTAGTATGCTATATGGTCTTCATACTGCTGACTATTAAGGGCTTTAACATTTCAGTCAGAGGCTGTATCACAGATATCTGGGGCAACTCACATCATTGGACATTAAGCTTGCTTAAAATTCCTCCAGATCACATATAATATTTCAACAATCTGTATGGTAGAGGTCAGAAACTGGCAGCCTATAGCTTGGATTCTGCCTGTATACCCATTTTATTAGACTTATTTGGTGTTGGGATGCACAGTATTTTCAAGAATATTTCAGTTGTGTCACAACTTTGACAACTTGAGAGAGCTTGCATGTAAATCTGGATTTCTTGCTTCCTTGATAAAGCAGAAGATCTGGCTGCATGGGCCACATTCCCGGAAGAGACGGTCATATGGGCATGGGAAGGAGCTGCCTTCCTTGGAAGGGGTGTATGCTCCTCAGTTTGCCAGAGACCTTGTGACTCCCAGTGTTCCCTTCTGTCAGGCCTGTTCACTAATTAACAGCACCTGCTTCGGTCCAGTTGGAGAAGGCAATGGCACCCCACTCCAGTACTCCTGCCTGGAAAATCTCATGGACGGAGGAGCCTGGTAGGCTGCAGCCTATGGGGTCGCGAAGAGTCGGACATGGCTGAACGACTTCACTTTGACTTTTCACTTTCATGCATTGGAGAAGGAAATGGCAACCCACTCCAGTGTTCTTGCCTGGAGAATCCCAGGGATGGGGGAGTCTGGTGGGCTGCCATCTATGGGGTCACACAGAGTTGGACACGACTGAAGCAGAGTCTTAGAGCAGCAGCAGCAGCAGCAGCAGCAGCCTCGGTCCAGTAAGCACTTGAGTTTGCTATGCCTGGCATATGGCTTTCTTTTTCTTGATGCTTACAAAGGTGTCATTTATGCATGAGGTTGCTGATAACCCCAAGGAAATCATCAACAGAAGCACAGTCAGAAGAACGTAGTGGAAAAAGAGCATGGCTGTTATGTCTAAAGTATCCCAGAGCGATCACCACTCGTGACTTTGTCCCAGTCACGTCTTCTGTGCCCCTCAGTTTTCTCAAGTTTCAAGTGAGAACAATGATGCTCACTTCAGGGAGCAATTGTGAAGGTCTACAATCAATAAATTGTAGATAAGTAAAAAAAAAAAAAAATTACAAATTATTCTGTATGGTTCATTTATCCAATTCTAGTTCTTAAATAGCAAAATTTATTTTCATAAAATAAAATTTAATTTCCTTTGAATTTGATGTTCATTTGAAAGGACTCCAGAGACATCTACAAACTTTTAATAGCAGCAACAATAATAATGATAAGTGGATAGGATTTAATAATGTTGTACCTGAGTGTCTAAAAAGTGACCTTAATATTATGATTTAATTGAGATGGTAAATTAAAAATGTTCTGTATTTCTCCATCATACTAAGGAGGTTAAAATGGTAGTGAATTTGTTCTTAACAGTGTTGTTTGAACTCATGTTTCTTCAGGAAGATCATGATTGCTGGCTACTAGCTATAGGCTCTTTCAGTTTGATTTTAACAGATTCAGAGACTGTCTCTTATACACATCTGGTGGGGAGAGGGGAGAGGCTGCTAAGCTCCAGGTATCAGCCTGCCAGACTGCAGGCTGGTGGATGCCACTGCTGACACAGTGGCACAGGCCCAGCAGGCCTTGTCACCGAGCTGTGTACTGTGTGTTGCCTGCCCGCCCCGGGAAGGCTCTGCTGTCAGTCTTGGCATTCCTCCTCACTGGGCCATTGGTGTGCCCCTGGGTTGCAGCAGAAAACCTCCCAGAGCCTTCCTGGGGGCTGTGTGCTCCAGGAAGTCAACTTTCTACAAATCAGAATAAATGAAAATAGGAACCTAGGGGTGAGTCGAGTCACCCAGAGTAATTTAAAGTATGAATTGATTTCTTAGCTGGAGAGGGTATCCATGTCCTGCTTCTCGTTGGTACTTCATTGTGCATCTTACCTCATGTGGAAAATTAACAGGCAAATTAACCCCTCTGCACAGCCCAGGCTAGAGGAACAGGCAGGGCTCCTGTTCGGAATGCTAAATCCTTGTGTAAGAAGGAGGCTGTCCGCAGGGCCAGGGCACCGGGGAGATCCTGTCTTAGATATTAAGAATATCTCCAGCCTGCCCTTGGGCCACATCAGCTCTAAGGGCACTGGAAAGGGAACACCATGTCATTCATGGAGATTGTGGCTTCCTAGTGACTGTGGTGTGACAGCTGCGTAAGAAAGCGAATTAGACACAAACAAGCTAGATTAGTCAGAGCTCATCCACTGGCCAGAGAGCCCCTGTTCTCCCAGAATTCTGGAGATAGCTTCTTTATCCTCTGTTTCTGAGAGTCTCTTCTCATTTGCTTGTTGTGTTACCATTTGGCTTTTGATCCTATCAGTCACTTAAGCCTCTAGTTCAAAAGATCCTTCTGGGCTACCACTGCTCACACCCTCCTCCACCCTTGCCTCCCCTAAGTTCAGCTTGTACTGCTCTTCTCTTTATTCTCTGTATTCTGGGCACACTGACTTTTAGTCCTTCTCTGTCTCATTCTGCTCCAGAGGCTTTTTACACCCAGTTTCCTCTGAGTACACATCCCTTACCTTTTCCCTGGGCTAAATTCTTCTGTTTAAATGTCACTTCCGTGGGGAGCACATTTGCTGATTTTACGCCTCCTGCCTCAAGCCATTATATGATATCAGTCTCCTATATTTCTCTATTAATATCAATTTGCCAAAACTGCAGTTAAATAATTAGTCTGTAATTTGTTGTTTAGTGACTTCCTTTCCTGCTCTACTATTCGGCCCAAGAGAGCATACTGTGTCTGTCTTATCCACCTTTGTGTCTCCAGTGTTGAGTACTATGCCTTGAGAAGAATAAATCCTCAAAAAATATATTGGATTAATGAATATCCTTCTTGTTTTTTTTTTTTT
>SJYX01000322.1:178798-219538 GCA_006410675.1 Oreotragus oreotragus
TTGGTGGGCATTTCTCCTGTTCCTTTACCTGCTGAGTGCTCCTCTGTCTCTTCATCTTGGTTATATTGCTGCGTTTGGGGTGGCCTTTCTATATTCTGGGAATTTGTGGAGTTCTCTTTACTATGGAGTTTCCTCACTGTGGGTGGGGTTGTATCAGTGGGTTGTCAAGGTTTCTTGGTTAGGGAGGCTTGTGTTGGAGTTCTGGTGGGTGGAGCTGCATTTCTTCTCTCTTGCTCCAGGAAGGATGACTCTCAGAGATGTGGACCTTCAGGTGGGACAGGCTCACAAGTCCTGGCTGACACCAGAGGGACCTCTCTGCTGCAGGTAGGGTTAGCTGTTGTCACAACTCAGCAGCTCAGGTCACTAGCCAAAAAACCTTCATCCACGTTCCAGCTTCACGCCTGTCTCGCCGAACTTTCAGACTAGTAGAGTGTGCCTCCACCTGATGGAAATATCTAGTAATTAAGCCAGCAGCATTCAGCCCAAGGTGTGTATCAGAATCACCTGGCAGGCCCAGGAAGCATCCAAAGACCTCCGTTTGCTCCTGTGTCCTCACTGCTGGAAGAGCCCTCTGAACTTGAGCAGCTCGGCGGCTCCGGCAGAGGGGGGACCCACCCCCCAGGAGGCAGGCCCACAGTATAGAGCCACTGCGCGGGCTGGACCTGAGTGTCACCACATCAGGCTTATCCGCCCGGTTGATTAATGACTGAGTTGCTCCCGCCGGGATTGAGGGCAGAGAAGAGACGTGTTTCCAGGCAGACTGTCCCCTGTCTCAGGAGGGACACTGGCCCTTCTCTCTCTCAGGAGCCACACTCTCAGGTGAGTTTCTGGAGGCTGGAGTCACAGGGGCCTTCTTTTCTTGGCCGTGTCTGCGGCTCCCCACGCAGGCTCCTCGGCTTATTTGGCTGTGCTGGGTTTTCGTTGCTGTGCAGGCTTTTCTCTAGTCATGGCGAGCAAGGCCCCATGTTCCTCCTAGAGGGTGAGGAGCTGGCAGGGCGAGGCGAAGGTCTCCGGTGAAATAAGTTTTTAGCTTAGAGCTGGCTCCCAGGCATCTCCTCCCACGGTCCTTCCAGCAGTGGGCTCTTCCCCAAGGCTCCGTTCACACTCCTAGCGGTGGGAGAGGCACTCCTGGAGTCTCCCGGAATAAAGAGAACTTGCGCTGGCAGCGTGATGCTCACAAGCGGCCCAGTGCTCTTGTCCGGTGGCTGTGGGGGGCTGAGATTCAGAGATTCTTGAGCTTCCCAGATGACACTAGTGTTAAAGATCCTGCCTGCCAGTGTAGGAGACATAAGAGACGTGGGTTCGATCCCTGGATCAGGAAGATCCTCTGGAGGAGGAAATGGCAAACTGTTTCAGTATTCTTGCCTGGAGAATCTCCACAGACAGAGGAGCCTGGTGGGCCAAGACTTCAGTCAGACATGACTGAAGCAACTTTGCACGCATGCAGAAATTCTTTGGGGGAGAATCTCTAGTAATAGACAAAGCCTTGCCTCTAGAATTTTGAGAGGTCGATAAAATATTGACCATAGTAGAAGAAACATTTCCTAGAAAATAATTTGTCTTTCTCTTAGGTCCCACCAATACAACACAACACAATCTACTAGAAAGCTGAGTCATTTTTATCTGTTTTTTTCTCCTCTACATCCAATCCATCAGTAAGTCTGTCAATTCTCCTTCCCAAATGTCTCTCAATTCAATTTGCTTCCCTCCATCTAGACTGACACCACCCTCATCTAAGGAAAAATGCATTCTCCACGAAGAAGCCAGGGTGACCTTTCAAATACTCAACTCATGTCACATCACCCTCTTTCTTAAAATTCTTCCATGACCCCCATTTCAGTTCAGATAAAATCCAGACTCCTTATCAGAGCACACAAGCCTCTGAATGATCCATCCCAAACTTTCTCTTCAACTTCACCTCATGCAACTCACGACATCGTTCATTTCAGTTCAGTCACTCAGCTGTGTCTGACTGTTTGTGACCCCATGGACTGCAGCACACCAGGCTTCCCTGTCCATCACCAACTCCCAGAGCTTGCTCAAACTCATGTCCATCGAATTGGTGATGCCATCCAACCATCTCATCCTCTGTCATCCCCTTCTCCTCCTCCCTTCAATATTTTCCCAGCATCAGGGTCTTTTCCAATGAGTCAGTTCTTTGCATCAGGTGGCCAAAGTATTGGAGTTTCAGCATCAGCATCAGTATCAGAGCTTCAGCATCAGTCCTTCCAATGAATATGACCTTGTGGACAATGTTAGGTCAACATAGTTGGCAGCCCCCACTGGTGAAATGTGATGTTACAACCTGGTTGTATTAGGTATTATACATGTCCAGGTGAAAAAATAGGAAGAAAGCAAAATTCTGGGAGCTTTGAAGTGGGACTGGAGGACTGCTCAGATGTAGAAGAATACTGAATTCTGGAGGAGGGAAACAAGACAGAACTAATAAGATGAGAAGAACTACAAAAGAAAAGTAAATTTCTAAATGTAGGGGGTATCCCTCTCAGGGTCAGGGTCAAGTAGTTTCCTTCCTCATTCTGGTGAATATGGAGGAAATTACTGTTCCTCATCTCTGTTTTCAGCTCCCTGGCCTGGGTTGATAATTCTTATTAATGATTAATTTTATTATCTCAGGACCACAGGGATCTTCTGCTGTTGAATTTTGCTGTGCTTTGCTGGTTTGTAGCTCATGAGGATGCGCTCAGGATCCAGACGATACCAGCCTGTCTGGTTCTGATTCCTCATCCAGGCCCGCACCGAAGTGCATCTTGGGAAAGTTGTGAAGCTGAACTTGTTTGTTAGTCTGCCTTGTCCACAGTCCTCTCAGAGCCCCCACCACTTCCTCTTCCCCGAGGCCCCTTACTCTCAAATTTGTAAAAGGAAAGCATATTAGTCACTCAGTCATATCCAGCTTTTTGTGACTCCATGGACAGTAGCCTGCCAGGCTCCTCTCTCCTTGGGATTTTCCAGGCAAGAATACTGGAGTGGGTTGCCATGCCCTCCTCCAGGGGATCTTCCCAACCCAGTGATCAAACCTTCATCTCTTATGTCTCCTGCATTGGCAGGTGGGTTCTTTACCACTAGTCCCACCCAGGAAGCACAAATTGGAAATAGCGATAGTAATAATAATGATGGTATTGGTTAGGATTCAGCTAAGAAAAGAAGCTACAAAGACCTAGGTTCACATCCCAGGTCCATCAGATGCCTGTGTGTCTTTCTGAGCTTCAGTCTCCCCTTAACAATATTAAAATCACAAGATCCTTTTGAAGATTCACTAAAACTATGCAGAGTGCCTTACAAATTATTGGCACTCAGTAAGTTTTCCTTTCCCCCTTTCTCAAGTATATTAACATGTGTTAAAGTCATCTGGAGAGGCAAGGATTAAAACCAAGGAATGCTGCTTTAATAGGTTAATTTCAGGCAGTGATTATGGACTGTGATCCTCCATACGCTCCTGACATTATAATATGGAGGTGACCTCCTGCTCTGCCTACATATAAGGGCAGTTGGGCTTTGTCACTATGATTTCAATATGATGGGTATTACTGGTCTCTGTCTCTAGACTACATAATTGATCGTGTTCAAAGACACAATGGAAAGGATATTCTTTAAGTTTGGTTCAGTTCTGTTAAATTTATCTTGAATCCATTTCTCATCTCTAGCCCCATCACCACTGTCATGGTTCAGGAATTCATCATTTTCTATAAGCATCACAGCATCACTTTCCTGACAGGTCTTCCTGCTGCTGGGCTCTCCCTCTCTATCCTTTACACAGCAGGCAGAGTGATCTTTCAAAAGCGTGCATATGATCCTGTCATCCCTTTACCTGAAAGGTTTCAGTGGCCATATACTTTCTGACCACAGTGGTTCTCATCCTTTGGTTTATAATACACTGGTTTGTTGCATCAGTTGTAAGGCAGACACATCCATCCATTCACCCAACAAATATTTATTGAGCATCTACTATGTGTCAGTTACTGTTGTAGGTGTTTGGGAAGTACATCAGTAAACAAAAATCTCTGCATGCTGTCAGAAACTTGTTAGTGATAAGAGTTAAAGTCCTGAAGATTGTGAATGATTTGTCTGCTTGAATATTATAGTGGATACATGTTTATTTCTACAATAACATTACCCTAAATCACTTGTGCAGTGAAGTGCTCCTTGATGGGGAGTGGAAGGGGGAATTTATAGCTAGTAGTTGGGGAACNCATAATTGATCGTGTTCAAAGACACAATGGAAAGGATATTCTTTAAGTTTGGTTCAGTTCTGTTAAATTTATCTTGAATCCATTTCTCATCTCTAGCCCCATCACCACTGTCATGGTTCAGGAATTCATCATTTTCTATAAGCATCACAGCATCACTTTCCTGACAGGTCTTCCTGCTGCTGGGCTCTCCCTCTCTATCCTTTACACAGCAGGCAGAGTGATCTTTCAAAAGCGTGCATATGATCCTGTCATCCCTTTACCTGAAAGGTTTCAGTGGCCATATACTTTCTGACCACAGTGGTTCTCATCCTTTGGTTTATAATACACTGGTTTGTTGCATCAGTTGTAAGGCAGACACATCCATCCATTCACCCAACAAATATTTATTGAGCATCTACTATGTGTCAGTTACTGTTGTAGGTGTTTGGGAAGTACATCAGTAAACAAAAATCTCTGCATGCTGTCAGAAACTTGTTAGTGATAAGAGTTAAAGTCCTGAAGATTGTGAATGATTTGTCTGCTTGAATATTATAGTGGATACATGTTTATTTCTACAATAACATTACCCTAAATCACTTGTGCAGTGAAGTGCTCCTTGATGGGGAGTGGAAGGGGGAATTTATAGCTAGTAGTTGGGGAACTGAGTGTAAATCTGGGGATGCCTTTGGCATTGTATATCTGAACAATGTCATCATTTTTTTCCAGAAAAAAAAGTTAAGCATTCTACTACTTGTCTGCAAGATAGGGTATATATATTTTAGCCTTTTTGGCCTCCGCTTATCCTATCAACCTCATTCTCTGCCACTCCTTGCTTTTCACAGTACACAGACTGGTCCCTATCCTTTAAAACTGTTATATCTTTCCACCATTAGGATGGTTTGAGTCATAGATAAGTAAAGTATATGAATAATTTTCTTACAACATCAGAGGTAATAGCCTGGTGGGAGAAGGGACTAAGTCAGCATCATACACTGAAACTGAGGAGCCAGAGGGAATTTGGTGGGACTTTGGTGGGGCCATCAAATTCCTGCTAATAGAAAACTTTTATAGTATTTTAGAAAAGTGTATTTTTGGCATTTGATGAAAACAAACAGTTATGATAGTAAATCTGAAAATGTTTACTGGTACATTAGTAGTCAACAAAAAGTATGGCGAACACATAGGAAAATGGGACAATTTCAGAGGCTAAGAAAGTTGTGTAGGGATTAGTCTCATGTTGTCCATCTGTGAGGGGTAATGGATAAAAATGAACTGGAAAAGATTTTTGCTATCACATGAAAACTCTTAGTGTTGCAAATAGAAACCAAGGTCTGATAGATCCTGCAGCTGGCAGATTTGTTTCCCATTACAAAGTGGATTCCCAGTGGATTCACATTGTTTACAGCCTTAACTCTGAGCCACATGCCCAATTCATCTCATGTTCAGAATAAAGATTTTAATTCTTTCTTTTTCTTTCTTTTTTAATTAATTTATTTTTTGTCTGCACCGTGCAGCTCGGGGGATCTTAGCTCCCTGACCAGGGATTGAACTTGAGGATCGGCAGTGGAAGCTTGGAATTTTAACCACTGGACCATCAGGGAATTCCCCTAATTCTTTCAACTTCTGATATTGGTTTGTACCTTTCATGTTTGACGAACTTGAAGAGAGAGAAAATAAAGAATCAAAGAAGCTGCTCTTCCTAGGTTTTTATGGAAAGGTTTGAAAGGGAAAACTTTCAGGAGGCACAGAGCTGACTGGTTGGGAAAGATCTGGCTAGTATGACTGGTTAGCAATTCATTAGGTCAGGTGCACTAAGAGGTATGGGAGAATCCAACAAGAACAAGGACCCCCCTAGGACACATTTCAGTGTCTTGAAGCAGGAAACAAAAGTAGGGACTCAAAGCCATGAGTCATTCAGGGAAACATAAGGAGGAAGAGTATAGCAAGCAGGCCAAGGGGTCCAAAGCCTGTGATTCTCTTGCCGTTGGGGTAACCTTGAGGGATTAGGCCACAAGGTTCTCAGGGACAGGGCATGTTAGAGAGCTGTGGCCCTCCCCACCCATTTCTGCCCCCACAAACAAGGCTGGGCAAGTCTCTCTTCAAAAGGGCTGCTGCTATTTTCATCCTTGTGCCCAAGGCTTCGGTGTCTAGCCTCTATCCAACAGTGGGTGAAGTGCAGTGAGTGGCCCTTCTGGAGTGACCCACACTTTGTAATTGACCCTCCTCATTAGCAGCTGCCTTGCTTCCAACAGGGCAGGGCCCACATGTTTGTGGTTATGTAACTGTCAACCAGGGCTGGGCCTGGCATCCTAATTGTCTCCAATCACAGGGAAATGAACTGCAGTGAGAAAAGTAATGAGAAGTGGAGCACTCTGGCTGCCAGCCAAGGCTCCAAACTGTCAGCTGCAAAGCCCGGGAATCTGCCATCAAAGCAGGACACTGGAGGTCGGGCTGTGTCCGGGGAGCCAGAGCCAGGTGTCAACCTGCTGAAGGAGGGCTGGCAGGGGGCAGTGAGTGTGGGGTGGGGTAGGGACTGGGACCTGGGGAAAGATGAAACCTGAGTGCAGGGGAGAGGAGAGATCCAAGCACTTTCTCTTGTGATCTCTCCTTCCTCTCTTCTGATCCCCAACAGCCTCCAATGCCACCTTAGTAGAACACTGGGAGTGAAGGGAGGGCAGGTCAGGGAACAAAGTAGAGGAAGGTAAATAATAGAGGTCTGCATGGATTTAAAGGATGAATAAGACAAAGAGATCTCAACAGACTGTTATCTTCCACCACCCCCTTTTAAGAAATGTCTGTATCTGGCTGTGCTGAATCTGAGTTGCAGCACTCAGGATCTTTAGCTGCAACATGAGAGCTCTTAGTTGCAGCATGTGGGATCTAATTTCCTGACCTGGGATCAAACCCGGGCCCCATGCACTGGCAACATGGAGTCTTAGCCACTGGACCACCAGGGAAGTGCTTTCCATCCTGGCTTGAGTTTGCTGTTGCCACGCATGCTATTGTGGTAGGGCTATTGATGGTCCTGGCCTCATCACTGTGGTGGCAGCTGCTGCTGGTGTTGGTATAGCTATTTCAGTGATGGGGATTCCAGTGATGAATGACAACAGGCATGGAAAACTTGAAGCTCTAAGTCAAGATTACCTTCTGTGAGTGAAATTAAGAAGAATGAAAATATCATGGAATGAGAGCTGTGCTCTCTAGAAATGTCCTGAGAGTTCATAAAATGGGCAGTTAGTAAAAGGCAGGCAGTAAAAAGGAGTTTCAGAGTACCAAGTCTATCAGGCCTCAGCCAGGCTGGAGAATCTCATTTCTTTATGTGCGTCACTTTGGCTGCAGCTGGAATCTGACGGCAACTTGATGCTTGAAGGAGCCTTGCTAAGAGAGAAAGCTGATCTGTGATGAACTTTCAGGGGGAGCCCCTTATGACCAGGTTTGTTACTCAGTGCCCACCATCATCCAGGGAAGAGGGCCTGAAAATCAGGCAGACAGAGCCTCTTGATCTAGAGAAGCCTTCCTGTTGTAGGCCAGAATGTTTCACAGGTGCTTACCATGGTTGGGTGGAAAGTTCTTTGAAACTGTTCTGTTTCCATTGATGTATTGACTCATGAATTCGTTCCATAAATATGTATTGGGCACTAACTGTACAGTAGACACTTTGCTAGTCCCTGGGAATAAAGATCACAAACAAAGCAGAAACAGCATCTGTCATCACTGAACTTTCAGTTGAGCAAAAAATCAGAGAGTTATGCAGGCAAGTCCTGAGGAACTGTACCGAACTGTATTACTCAATACTCTGTAATGGCCTGTATGGGAAAAGAATCTAAAACAGAGTGGACATATGCATGTGTATAACTGAATCTCTTTGCTGTCAGCAGAAACTAACACAACATTGTAAATCAACTATACTTCAATAAAAATTAAGAAAGAAAAAAAGTCCTGAGGAGAGAGTGAGCGCGATATGTAAATGCACGAACCTAGCAGCTGCCCTGGGAACTCTGTAAGTTGTGTAGGGTGAGGTAGAGGTACTAGATAGCCCATGGATGTCCACTACAGCAGCCAGTGACTCCCCACCCCCACCCCGCCCAGGCAACTTCTGGACTTCTAAAGCAGGTTTCCAAGTTGCCCTAATTTTGGAACAAAAATACATTCATGTTAGGTCGATGGGAAATGCAATCATATTTATCAAATAATTGATTAATGAATCATATGTATATGGCTTATGGCTTAGAGCAGAGGCTGGTGTACAGTAATGCTACCTAAGTGTTAGTGATTATCATTATGATGATGGTGATAATGATTACCCATCAAGTGTTAGTGATTATCATTATGCTGCTGCTGCTGCTAAATCACTTCAGTTGTGTCCGACTCTGTGTGACCCCATAGACGGCAGCCCACCAGGCTCCCCCATCCCTGGGATTCTCCAGGCAAGAACACTGGAGTGGGTTGCCATTTCCTTCTCCAATGCATGAAAGAGAAAAGTGAAAGTGAAGTCACTNTTGAGAGTCCCTTGGACAGCAAGGAGATCAAATCAGTCAATCCTAAAGGAAATCAACTCTGAATATTCACTGAAAGGAATTGATGCTGAAGCTCCAGGCCACATGATGCAAAGACCCAACTCATTAGAAGAGATCTTGATGCTGGGAAAGATTGAGGGCAGGAGGGGCCGGGGGCAGAGAATGAGATGTTTGGATGGTATCACCAACTCAATGGCCAAGAGTTTGAGCATACTCTTAGAGATAGTGAGGGACAGGGAAGCCTGGCGTGCTGCAGTTCATGGGGTCACAAACAGTTGGACACAATCTGGAGATTGAAAAACAACAAGGGGAAAACTTCCACCGTTTTGGAGCATTCTCCCTTTCCAAGCAAGGTGGGGTAAAATGACACCTTTCTCCTAAGTATCCAGGATTCACCCTGCTGCAGGTACCACCTGGCCGCTGTAGATGAACCCTGAGACCAGAGCTTCACTTGCCAATCAGTTTTGAAGCACAGTGTAACTGATTCTCTGTTCCTAAGTCCAAGTGGTAAATGTTTAGTTAATATCAGGTCATTTCTACTCTTAACCTTGTGGCAGAAGGTTGGCTATTCCCTTGGCCATGAAATTCTGGCAAGTCCTTCAAGGAAGGAGATGCATTTTCTAACAGAGGGAAAAAGATGTGGAGGAAATCTTTCCTTTCTTAACCCAGGCGGGAAAAGGGAGATGTCACGCCTGGTTTAGAAATAAGATTGTCTGTCTATACTGTAGCAGTGGATAATTTGCCTCTGGCAGGACAAAGGTGAGTTCAGTTATTGGACCTATAGAAATTCTGCAAGAAGTTTTGCTATATTGCAGTATTTAAAATGTCAGTTGAGGGCTTCCCTGGCAGCTCAGTGGTAAAGAATCCATCTGCCAGTACAGGGCACATGGGTTTGATCCCTGATCAGGGAAGATCCCACGTGCCATGGAGCAGCTAAGACGGTGCCCCGCAACTGTTGAGCCTGGAGCCCTGGAGCCCACGCTCTGCAACAGTAGAAGCCACCACAATGGAAAGCCTGTACACCGCAATGAGATGGCTCACCGCAACGAGAGAGAACACCCCGCTCACCGCTCACCGCAAAGAGAGAGCACGCCCCACTCAACGCAAGGAGAGAGCGCGCCCCGCTCACCGCAACGAGGGAGCGCGCCCCCGCTCAAAGAAACGAGAGAGCGCGCCCCCGCTCACCGCAACGAGATGGCTCACCGCAATGAGATGGCTCACCGCAACGAGGGAGCACGCCCTGCTCACCGCAACGAGAGAGCGCGCCCCGCTCACCGCAACGAGAGAGCGCATCCGGCTCACCACAACAAGAGAAAGCCAGCACAGCAATGAAGACCCAGCACAACCAAAAATAAATAAATAAGCAAAGTTCTTTTTAAAAAGTGATGATGAAACAATTGGAAGGGAAACCATATGCAAAAGGAGGAAGAGATGAGAAGAGAAATAAATCAGGATCCATACTTCACATAGGGCTTCCCAGGTGGCACCAGTGGTCAAGAACCCACCTGCCAATGCAGGAGATGCGCGTTCCATCCCTGGGTTGCAGAAGGTCCCCTGGAGAAGGGTACGGCAACCCACTCTAGTATTCTTGCCTGGAGAATCCCATGGATAGAGAAGCCTAGTGGGCTACAGTCCTTAGGATTGAAGAGAGTCAGACACGACTGGAGTCACTTAGCATGCATGTTCATATCATGGTGGTGGTGTAGTCACTAAGTCGTGTCTCACTCTTGCAACCCCATGACTGTAACCCACCAGGTTCCTCTGTCCATGGGATTTTCCAGGCAAGAATACTGGAGTGGGTTGCCATTTTCTTCTCCAGGAGATCTTCCAGACCCAGGGATTGAACCTAGGTCTCCTGGGCTGAAAGCAGATTCTTTACCCACTGAGCCACCAGGGAAGCCCTTCATATCATATATAAAGTTAATTCCAAACAGATTGTAGGTCTATACGTAAAACTCTAAACCTTTTAGGAAAAAATAGGAGAAAGGCTTTGTTACCTTGGGTTATGAAAAGTGTCCTTAGATACACCAAAAGCACTATGCAAAAATATATAAAACTTTAAAAGCCAGATAAAGATCATATGAATATCGCTCATGTGTAGAATCTTTAAAAAAAAAATGACACAAATGAACTTATATACAAAACAGAAATAGACCCACAGACATAAAAAACAAATTTATGGCTATCAAAGGGGAAGTGAGGGAGGGATAAACTAGGAATTAATATAAACACACTACTACATATAAAATAGATAACAAGTACCTACTATATACAGGGAACTATACTCAGTATTTTGTAACAACCTCTATGGGAAAAGAATCTGAAAAAAGTGATTCATATATCTGAATATGAAACTAACACAGCATTGTACAGGAACTATACCTCAAAAAAACAGAAAAAATCCATTGACATGCCCATAGAACACAATAGCCTTGGGTTTTGTTCAGTCCTAATACTGAAAGAGAAATATTTTGGTACTAAATTTTGTTTTAAAAAATGGAACAATTCTTTGGTTGTTTTATTTATTTTTTTTTGCATTTGAGAATAGATAGTTCCCTCCAAAATAAAAAGGAAATTTAGCTCACATTAAGTGCTAGATGCTGGGGGATTCAAAAGATTAGACATGGTCTTTACCCTCAGGATTTCTTGCTAATCAGCAGGAGAAACAGGCTCAAAAAATAAAACAACTAAATACAATAGTGGAAAAGTTGCATAATTCAAGTCACGTATACAGGAGCAATTAACAGGGCCTGGGGAAGAATACAGCCTGAGTCAGGGTAGAAACCACAGGGATGAGATGCCCTATGAGCTGGTTCTTAGCAGATAAGCAGGGTTTGCCAAGAAAGCATGCTGCAAAAGCTATTCCAAGTGGCAGGAACAGCATGTGCTGAAGCTCTCACATGTGAAAATTCTTATCCTGTAGCTGGGAATCTACAGAATTCTTACCCTGTAGCTTGGCATCGGACCCCAGGGGACACAGAGCAATGGAGGTGAGCATGAGGAGAATGAAGAGAGTAAGAACGAGGGGAGGGATAAATTAGGAGTTTGGCGAGGAACAGATACACACTACTATATGTCAAACAAACAAGGACCTGTTGTAAAGCACAGGGCGCCATATTCAATGTCTTGTAGTAACCTATAATGGAAAAGAATCTAAAGAATGTGTGTGTGTACCTCAATCACTTTGCTGTGTACCGGAAACGAACACAACATTGTAAATTAACCACACTTCAGTTTTTAAAAAGAGGGCGGCTGAGAACAGAAAGAGAAGTAAGTACAGTATTCTAGGAAGAGCTAGAAGGCAGCTCTAAAAGGCAGCTTTGGGGTGAGTACTTGACAAAATGCCTCTGTTGTTTGAATTTATTGAGGCAGCACCTAATATTCTTGACCTGGCATTTGGGGCAAAGAGAGGAGGAAATGATGCCTGGATATCTTTACACCTGATAAGAGGTATTGGTGAACACTTAGAGGTGGACGTCTGTATTGCATGTTCCTCGTTATAGGAATTCCAAGCATAAAGTTATCAGAGCTAGTTGTAGACCTAAGCTAAAGAAACATTTTTGTTGTTATCCTGCAGGCTTGTCTAAGACGACAGGAATACAAAAGAGACCCAAATGAGAAGAAACGAGATCAATTTTGGGGGCAAGAGACAAATTTTGAGAGATCCCGGTTTTCAAGTGGGTCATCTTCCAAACAGGTACTTAGAACTCTGGGAGACACTTTTTTTTGCTGCAGAGGGTGTGTGTGTGTGTGTGTGTGTGTGTGTGTCTGTGTGTGTGTCTGTGAAGAATTTCAAAGGGCAGGGCAAGGAGAGACAGCGGCAGAAGCTCTCATCCTGGGTACCACCCCCACCATGCCTGCCCCTCCTCTGCTGTGTGACCCTCCCTCTTTACCCTGTTGAGTCTCACTCTTCTTTCCTATATGCAAAGGGTACAGTGGAGAGGTACCATCCAAATCAGAAATGCTGTGACCGTTTAAGAGTTGGAAGCACTGGGCCTTCCAAAGTGCAGTATCATAATATATCTATATACCTATATCTATGCCTACTTGCGGAGAAGGCAATGGCAACCCACTCCAGTACTCTTGCCTGGAAAATCCCATGGATGGAGGAGCCTGGTAGGCTGCAGTCCAGGGGGTCACTAAGAGTCGGACACGACTGAGCGACTTCACCTTCACTTTTCACTTTCATGCGTCGGAGAAGGAAATGTCAACCCACTCCAGTGCTCTTGCCTGGAGAATCCCAGGGACAGGGGAGCCTGGTGGGCTGCCGTCTACAGGGTCGCACAGAGTCGAATATGACTGAATGACTTAGCAGCAGCAGCAGCATGCCTACTTGCTCTGTCTATATAGAGACATATGCAGGCTTATGATCTTACCCATTGCATTGCTTAGTATAGACTTTAGTTCAAATAGAGTAAAATGCAGTAATAATTGCATCATGTAATAACTAGAAATTGTTCAAAGATTTTTGTCTGGATGATACTAATAAATAATAAGACCAATATAGGAACTTCCCTGGTGGTCCAGTGGTAAAGAATCCACTTGCCAATGCAGGAGACCCGGGTTTGGCCCCTGAATCAGGAAGATCCCCCAGATCTTCAGGTCAGGAAGATCTTTCTTCCCCTGGAAAAGAAAATGGCAACCCACTCCGCTATCTTTGCCTGGAGAATTCCATGGGCAGAAGAGCCTGATGAGCTAGTCTATGGGGTCGCAAAGAGTCAGACACGACTCAGCAACTAACACACACACACACACACACACAGAGAAATTCCTTTCCAGGCAGTCTGACCCGCGAGAGGGTGGCTCTGAACCACTGAGCTGTATGATCATATTTCATGTTTAAGATCTTATCTGTGTAAGGTTTTACTTATCCTGTGTAAGCACTGAATACCGCAGGCTGCATTCAATACTGGTTGTTAGTATGGAGAATTGATTTAAGATGAGTAATATGCCTTTTATGAATTCTTATTTAATATTTTATGCCTAAAATATACTCTGGAGGATGGACTCTTTTCTATCAGTGGTGTGGATCCCTGAGATAGATCCTGGATACCTGATGTCAATCAAGTTCTTGCTGGGATTTCTTCTCCAATCTAGGACATTCACATAGCAGTTATTTAATGTTCAAAGTTCACCTTAAAAACATCAGTGATTGATGATTACGGATATATCCCTGGGAGAGACCTATACTCCCTATTAAGGAACATAAGATTGCACAATAAAATGTTCCACCTAAAGCCCGAGGGTGAAAGAAACGACCTCACAATATCGGCAGCTCTGAGAAGAGCACGCTGCCTGCATCTTTTCCTGTTTGTCGCTATTGTTTAATCGTTAAGTTGTGTCTGACTCTTTTGTGACCCCATGGATGGTAGCCCATCAGGCTCCTCTGTCCAAGGGATTTCCCAGGCAAGAATGCTGTTGTGGGTTGCCATTTCCTACTCCAGGGGATCTTCCCGACCTGGGATCAAACCCTCATCTTCATTGGCGGGCACATTCTTTTCCACTGAGCCACCAGGGAAGCCCATCTTTTCCTGTTAGTCAAGGACTAAATAAAACGCCTGGTGCTGATTAAACTTATGGAGTGAGATTAATCCAAAACTTAAATCTAGTTTGGCTAGAACAACACATTTTTAGCATTAAGATAAATTCTCCCAGTTTTGCACTTAGAAACAAAAATCAAGGACAGATGAAAAAAAAAAAAAAAAGTAACGTAATTTCAGTCAAACAGTAGCATGCAGCAATCTTCCTAGACTGGAATCACTAAACAAATAGGCGGCTGGGCTCTTCTCCTATTTTCATGCAAAGTCTCACGTGCAGAGTCTTGGCCATTTNAAAAAAAAAAAAAAAGTAACGTAATTTCAGTCAAACAGTAGCATGCAGCAATCTTCCTAGACTGGAATCACTAAACAAATAGGCGGCTGGGCTCTTCTCCTATTTTCATGCAAAGTCTCACGTGCAGAGTCTTGGCCATTTTGCACGGCAACACTCATGCATTGGGGATATTCTAGGACTTGAAGTTTCATGCTGTAAAAATTACTCATTCTTTAAGGCAGGCATCCCCAACCTCCGGGATCTAATCCCTGATGATCTGAGGTGGAGCTGATGTCATAATAATAGAAATCAGTGCACAATAAATGTAATGTACTTGAATCATCCTGAAACCATCCCCCCACCCCCGATTTGTGGAAAAATTGTCTTCCACGAAACTGGTCCCTGGTGCCAAAAAGATTGGGGACTGCTGCTTTTAAGATAGCATTGCAAAATACTCAGACCACATCTAAAAAAGGACACAGTTGTACATATAAAAGTAATTATGAAATAAAGACAAAAATATGTGGTGAAATGCATAAAGCTGGCGATTTCTAAAGCCCAAGGACGGGACTGTTCATGTTGGCTTTGTGTCACGGCACCTCAGTATGTCGGAGAACTCAAAACATGACTGAATACTCCCAATTTTTTCCAGATGATGCTGTCCCAAGGGCTTGTGCCCCGATGGCTCAGACAGTAAAGAATCTGTCTGCATTGCAGGAGACCCGGGTTCTATCCCTGGGTGGGGAAGATCTCCTGGAGAAGGCAATGACTACCTACTGCAGTATTCTTGCTAGGAGAATTTCATGGACAGAGGAGCCTGATGGGCTACAGTCCATGGGGTTGCCAGGAGTCAGACGCAACTGACATTTTCAATTTTCACTGTCGTATCAGTGCCTTCCAGGCTACACCTTCTCTATCAGGAAGAGCGACAAAACACTGCTACATTTAAAATGGACAATCAACAAGGACCTGCTGTAAAGCACATGGAACTCTGCTCAGCATTGTGTGGCAGCCTGAATAGGAGGGGAGTTTAGAGCTGGACATGGAACAACAGGCTGGTTCCAAATAGGAAAAGGAGGACGTCAAGGCTGTATATTGTCACCCTACTTATTTAACTTCTGTGCAGAGTACATCATGAGAAACGCAGGGCTGCAGGAAGCACANTTAGAACTGGACATGGAACAACAGACTGGTTCCAAATAGGAAAAGGAGTACGTCAAGGCTGTATATTGTCACCCTGCTTATTTAACTTATATGCAGAGTACATCATGAGAAATGGTGGGCTGAAGGAAGCACAAACTGGAATCAAGATTGCCAGGAGAAATATCAATAACCTCAGATATGCAGATGACACCACCCTTATGGCAGAAAGTGAAGAAGAACTAAAGAGCCTCTTGATGAAAGTGAAAGTGGAGAGTGAAAAAGTTGGCTTAAAGCTCAACCTTCAGAAAACTAAAATCATGGCATCTGGTCCCATCACTTCATGGCAAATAGATGGGGAAACAGTGGCTGACTTTATTTTGGGGGGCTCCAAAATCACTGCAGATGGTGATTGCAGCCATGAAATTAAAAGACGCTTACTCCTTGAAAGGAAAGTTATGACCAACCTAGACAGCATATTCAAAAGCAGAAACATTACTTTGCCAACCATGGTCCATCTAGTCAAGGTTATGGTTTTTCCAATAGTCATGTATGGATGTGAGAGTTGGACCATAAAGAAAGCTGAGTGCCGAAGAATTGATGCTTTTGAACTGTGGTGTTGGAGAAGATTCTTGAGAGTCCGTTGGACTGCAAGGAGATCCAGACATTCCATCCTAAAGGAGATCAGTCCTGGGTGTTCATTGGAAGGACTGATGTTGAAGCTGAAACTCCAATACTTTGGCCACCTGATGCGAAGAGGTGAATCATTTGAAAAGACCCTGATGCTGGGAAAGATTGAGAGCAGGAGGAGAAGGGGACGACAGAGGAGGAGATGGTTGGATGACATCACCAGCTTGATGGACATGGGTTTGGGTGGACTCCAGGAGTTGGTGGTGGACGGGGAACCCTGGTGTGCTGTGGTTCATGGGGTCACAAAGATTCGGACACAACTGAGTGGCTGAACTGATCTGATATGTATAAAGCAGTATGTGGTGTTCTGGTTGGGAGGTGGACATGGGAGATACACATGTAGGTAGGGAAGCGTTAACATTCCCACACAGCTTAACAAGATTTGGCAATAATTAACATTTATCCCATGTCTTCAACAGGCCAGGCCCTGTGCTAAGTGCTTTAAGTGGATTATCCAGTTTGATTCTCATGGCTCTATTGACATGTACCCTATTGAAGTAAAGGGAAGTTAAATTACTTGTCCTCAGTTGTACTGCTAGGAGAGGTGGAGCCGTTATTCAAACTCAGGCAGTGTAACTCCAGTGCCCAATCTTTGGAACACTCTGTTGCTTGGCCTAAAATATCCTGACTTCCTCCTGCAGCCAAGGCTCTATTGACATGTACCCTATTGAAGTAAAGGGAAGTTAAATTACTTGTCCTCAGTTGTACTGCTAGGAGAGGTGGAGCCGTTATTCAAACTCAGGCAGTGTAACTCCAGTGCCCAATCTTTGGAACACTCTGTTGCTTGGCCTAAAATATCCTGACTTCCTCCTGCAGCCAGAGATGCCCATGACGCCTCACTTCTCATCAACACCTACATGCCCATGCCTCTGGAGACACCCTGGAGTTTGATAAGGGATATGTGAAGGGACAAATAGTGCATATTTTGACAAACTATCACATTTTTTTTTCAACAGTTAAAAATATATATATGAAATTATATATGAGTATACTCTAGTTGTAAACATCACATCAATTTTTTGATGAACATAGGACCTCCCTGGTGGTCCAGTGGTTAAGACTGCACTTCCAGTAAAGGGAGGTGTGTGTTCAATCTCTGGTCAGCAAACCAAGATCCCACATGGCAAGGGTGTGGCCCAAAAATAAAAGTAAAATAAATTTTAAAAATTTTAGTGAATATATTGTGTAAAATGTGTACAGAAAAGTGAACAATCTTAAGGGTACAGCTCAATATAGTTTCACAAAGTAAACACATCCATGTGATCAGCATGCGGATTGAAAAATAGAAGTTACTGCACTCCAGATCCTCATTGGCCTTTCTCTGACACTGTCCCATAAGGGTCACCCCCATCCAGACTGACTTCCAACACCAGTGATTCAATTTGTCCTGTTTCCAATTTTTAAATAAATGGAATCATCTAGTATATTCTCTTTATATCTAGCTTCTTTACTTAACATTACATTTGTGAGGTACATCTATATTGTTGCATGTGGCTATGGTTTGTTTATCTAACCAACACTGATTTTGAAGGTAAAACATAACTCCACAATAAAATTATTTATTCTTAGGGAACATACTCCAGTTGTTTGAGAATGTGATTTGGTTTCCTATTCCCTTTGGTTTCTTTGAGGACAAAGTTTAAGCAACAGAGGAACAAGCCTTTGGAGTCAGGAGAAATGGATTCCACTGTTCTCTGCTGTTCATCGCTGTGTGACCTTGGGAAAGTCTCTTACAGTCTCTGAACTTCATTTCCTAAGTTACTAAAATAAGGAAGTAAGGACTTCGCTCGTGGCTCAGTGGATGAGAATCTGCCTGCCAACGCAGGACACATGCATTTGATCCCTGGTTCGGGACGATCCCACGTGCTGTGGAGCAATTAAAGCCCATGTGCCACAACTACTGGAGTCCTCTCAGCCTAGAGCCTGCACGCTGCACCTGCTGGGCCCTCATGATGCAACTGCTGAACCCATGTGCCCAGAGCCCAGGCTCCACGACAGGAGAAGCCATCGCAAGGAGAAGCCCCCGTTCACCGCACCTGGAGAAAGCCGACGCACAGCAATGAAGACCAAGCACAACCGAAACTTAAATCAGTCAATTAGTTAGGTCAAATGAGGAAGTAAAACTGAAAAGTCTCTGGTCTACTGCAGCCCGAGTTGTCTTTGTTTCCACCCAAGCTGCTTGGGCTCAAGGAATGTTTAGAGAAGTGAAGTTTTTCCAAAACAATTTTTTTATTATACAACAAAAACGTAATTGTTGTAACAGTTCAAACAATGCTGAGCTGCATGAAGGAAGATTTAATCACAATTGTTCAATCTTATCTTCCTACATATACAAAAACAATGCTAGTTTGGTGTTAGGCTTCTACCTATTTTTCTGTTGATTCAACTATGAACTACATGAACTATGTTCCCTAAGTGAGTTTGATTATTGTTGCATTTGAAACAGATTCATACTCGTACATCTTTATTCTGTAATTGTCTTTTCATGGCAGTTCTTCAAAGATTGAAATGTATGTTTCTACGTATTTGGTGTATGCACAATGAGTCAGAGTATGTGTGCTCTGTAATCAATCAATCGTCCTCTACTGGTTGATATTTGTGTGATTTCCAATTTGTTTTGCTATCAAAACACACTGCAATAAACATTCCTGTATATATATATTATTGAACCCTAATGGTCTTATTACATATGATAGATAGAAGCGGTCACATTATTTTCTCAAAAGTTGCTTAATTTGCATCTCAGTACTTGAATTTTGAACAGATTTGGAGTAAAGAAAGAAATGAGATCTTAATTTTCATAATGATTTCAAATATTCATAGAAAATAGAAAGCTGAAAAATAAAATACTGAATGTATCTATAGAGGCTCCTGTTTGAAATCGCCACAGTCTGAAATCAGAAATGTGGGGAGAAAAAATATTTACCAAAGTAATACAAAACAGGAACATGATTTTTAGCCCTCACAATGCAATATCAAGAATTAAAAGGCAAAACAAGCTTCCTTTCTAAAGTCTTAGAAATAAGTTATTCATGTTATTCCATAGGTAGGCAGCTGAGCTGACTGATGATGTAAATTCTGTTTCATTACCAACTGGAAAAAACTTACTTTAACTTGTGAAACCCTAAGGAGGCCTCTTCCCTGACCTGCTTTCTCAGACCAAGGAGGCAACCTTAGCAGCACCCTTCTTAGGCTTCTGCCTCCTACAGTCTAGGGTAACAGACAGACTTGGGTGAGATGGACAAACACTGACAGTTAGGCTCTTCAAAGTGGTCTGTATTCCACAGAGGAAGACTTATTTGTCCTGTCAATGTTTCACTTTGAGGTTGATGTAGAAGGGACCATTTTTCTTTATCCCGTAAGATCTGAAACACCAAAAACTCCAGGACTCCCTCAAGAGACAACAAGATAGAAACTATTGTCAGGGGCCAAAACGAAGAAGAAGGGGCATGGGTCTGGGGCAAGGGTCGGGGGTGCAAAATGTCTAGGAAACCCAGAAGAGTGGTGGGGTGGGGATGGACACAAGAGGAGCAACCCCAGATACACAGCCTGACTCGAGGGGATAAGTGAAGGACTTTTTGCAGCACCTCTGCCCTCTGTGTGCAGGCTTGAGTGTCTATGAATATTTTATTCCTGGTGATGAACTGCCGCTTTCTGTCCTTCCAAGTTTTAAGGGCATAGCTAAGAGGTTGCATCTCTGATGCGCATGGCTCGCTTCTATGATAACGTGCTCTTCTTTGCACAAGAAGAGAGCGCTACTTATTCATCCTCATGGGACATACTGTTTGCTCTTCACAGAGATAGTTTTACACTAATCCTGCCACTCCGTTTCCTTGGACTCCATGGTGACCAGCTGCTCCCATGTGCAGGCAGCTGGTGGAGGCTGTGGAACAGCCTACTGGCCAGCACTGGGAAAGAGCCTGTGACCTCCACCTCATGAACTGAAAGCTCAGTCATCAACTGAGTGTGGGTTGGAGTCTCTCAGAGCCAGGTAGCCAGGGTTCCAGCACTTAGTAGTTGTAAAAAGTCATCCAGGTTACCTGTCTTCGCTCTTTGGCACCACCAGCCAAAAAACCAACCAAACAAACAAACAAAAATGATGCTTTTCTTTCAGATGTAATTCTTAGGTGTGTCAGCCTTGGCTAGGAGGGAAAACAGCTGGCCACACTCTGGACGTTAAGCAGTGGCCAACAGAAAAGCCTCTTTCACATCAGTGTGTGCAAATAGGTGTGCAGGTGTTTTTGAGAAGCCTCTGTAATTGTTCAGTCACTAAGTTGTATCTGACTCTTTGCAACCCCATGGACTGCAGCACGCCAGGCTCCTCCATCCTCCACTATCTCCCAGAGTTTGCTCAAATTCATATTCATTGAGTTGAATGAATGTGATGTATCCAATCATCTCATCCTCTGTCACCCCCCTCTCCTCCTGCCTTCAATCCTTCCCAGCATCAGGATTTTTTCCAATGAATCGACCATTTACATCAGGTGGCCAAAATGTTGGAGCTTCAGCTTCAGCATCAGTCCTTCCAATGCATATTCAGGTGCCAGGGTCCAGCCCGGGTGGATCCAGGGTGATTCGAAGATGAGATGGAGTCAGCGTTCTAGGAAAAAGCTTAATTAATTACGGATATATAGAGAGATTAGAAATGGATAGTGTAGTAGGAAATATTAGTGGAGAAAAAGAGGCTGAATAACTCGGTTTACGTGGAATACCAATCACCACCTACGTAGGACACAGGCATCTTTCCGTTCTCCCAAAGGAGAGGAGGCACTGAGGCCTCCCCGGTCCAATCTTAGAAGCCCAGGCATAATTAGCAGGCTTGGTGAGTACCCACACTCCAGATGGGAATTCAGCCAGAAAAACAGGGAGCAAGAAAGAAATCACATGGGGGAATCAGTCTTTCCAGGAACTGATCCCATTTCTTTATTTTTTAGGTTTGCTTATATACCTTTTGTTACACATAGGGATGAATACAGAGTCACGCGGGGGTCAGCAGTCCTGACCTTTATCAAAATCAGGTACTTTATGTAAAAAAAAGATCTTAAGGGTTTTACATCATCTTCTGGCCATGAGGCCTGCTGACATTTTACGACCCTTTCTTTCTGATAACCAAAAAACTTATTTTTTCCAAGGGTGCTTTTTCTTAAACCAGGCACCACCTTCCAAATAAGGTTGCATTCCTATAGGGTGAGGGTGTAGTGAGTTACAATCAAGAAAGGAATTTATTTAACCCAAGGTTAACATGATTAATCTTAAAGGTTAATACTTATTTCTCATATATGCTAGTTATGTTCAT
This sequence comes from Oreotragus oreotragus, assembly GCA_006410675.1. NCBI lineage: Eukaryota > Metazoa > Chordata > Mammalia > Artiodactyla > Bovidae > Oreotragus > Oreotragus oreotragus. The sequence goes on from SJYX01000322.1 coordinate 200,440, forward strand.
TATAAGAGCAGGGAATATGGAGAACTCAAAAGGTCTAGTATTGCTAACATCAAAAACTACTATATTTCCTTTTCTATATTCCAAATACATTGATCAATATATTCCCAAGTGCCTAAGGATATGGAGGCCTGGCGGCAATCATTGACTCAACAATGAGAAAAGCCCTATGCTAATTAAGACTTTCAAAATACTCCAAACTCTCTGTGCTGTTTATGGTTGAGAGGTAGTAAGTGATTTATAACAAAGTACAGTGATCTATTACAAAAGAGAAAATTCATTAACTCACAAAGTCTAGTATTGCTAACCTTAAAAACTACTATATTTCCTTTTCTATATTCCAAATACATTGATTAATATACTCCCAGGTGCCTAAGGATATGGAGGCCTGGTGGCAATCATTGACTCAACAATGAGAAAAGCCCTGTGCTAATTAAGACTCTCAAAATACTCCAAACTCTCTGTGCTGTTTATGGTTGAGAGGTAGTAAACAATCATGTGCATAGTGGCAGGAGTATGGATAATCCTGTCACACAAGCTAGTTTGCCAGCAGAGAAGTTTGACCTGAGACACCCTTGTCCCACCCAGGGCAGAGAATTAGCAGCAATTACTGGCACAACAAATGAAATCCCCTTCACCAATATAATTCCTAACCAACCCACTATACTAATAATTTCTAACTTCCTAAAAGAATTTGCCTTTAGTAAGTCTCAAACATCTCGTGCCTCTCAGGTTGGGAGGCTGTAAACAATCACATGTGGCTGGACGATCCTATACAGGCAGGCTAGATAACCTTCAGAGGAGTTCGTAAGTTCAAGCACTCTTGTCACGCCCAGGAATTTTTATTAACTGGAGCTGCACGTTTACTCCTTCTTCGAGAGAACCGGTGGGGAACAGCCCTCCATAAAGTCAGAGGTGTAGGTGAGAGCATGAGATAGTAAAGTAGGTAGACTCTGGTTTTGAGGGGTAGATGCTTGGAAACAGGGGGTTTCCTGAGGCTTGATCACGCCTTTGCGTATGCCAAGCCTCCTTCCTCATGACCTTTGCCATGGGCAGAGTTCCTCACGCTGGCTCCCGGCAGTGACAGGGTTAGTGACAGGGACATTATTTCAGTCTGCTCAAGGATCACATCCCACATGGCCCTTAGGGGTCACTTGTCTCTCTCTTGACCAATCGGCAGCAGCAGGGCACGCAGGCAGATTGGCTTCTCTGGCTTCTGACCTTTCTCCTCGCTCTCCTGTAGTGGCCTTGGTTTATCTGCCTAGTGCAGCCCCAGTGACAGATTGTGAGTTGACCATGTTTACCAATCTACCATATGTATGTCTTCAGCTACTGGAAAAGGGCCCGGCAGAGAATGAAAGTAAAAGCAAAGAAATAATCTGGTGGGGCTCACACGTGGTGGGAGCTGGGTCAGTCCAGGTAACGTAGGATGGGGTGGGGGTGGAGGGTGTGCATATAACTTGGAACTATAGATGATCTTTTGAAACAGACTCAGCTGGGCGGTAATTGACGGTCTCTCAGCAGCCGAGACTTGTCACTCAGCAGCACCACAGTTACCTTGACAAAGCACTGCTGATTGGAAATTAAAATGCATGGAATTGCGTGGGGAGTGTTTTCAAGAAGAAACAGAATCGACTTAGTGGCACCATTGAGGCTCTTAGAGCCAAACACCAGATGCAAGGATTTTTCAGGAAGCTGCAAGTCTGTCCTCTTCCCTGGAGCAGAGGGCTTAGTGCTCAGGTTGGTTAGAGTAAAGTTATTTTAGGAAAGCTTGCCAAAGCCTCAGCAAGGAGGTGTCAGACAGCTGTGTCAGAAATCATGTAGACTCAGCACTGGGTCCAGTCCATTGACTCTGTCAGTCAACAAGCAGCTCATTGATTCTGTCTGGATCTGTTTCCCTTACCCACTGGGGAAGCTGGACTCCTATTGCCCTGAAGCCAACATCCGCCTGTGCTGTGGGGCCCAGGGGACTTGTGGGTCCAGTGAGTCATCACTTTTTTCTGACCTGCTATTTGGGCTAGATCAGTGATTCCCAACCATATGGGCAGACATTAGACCTGAGCTCCTTGGCCCCCTCATCTGCTGAGCAGGAGATTCAGCCAGACTGTCTTTTTTTGAGCTCAGATTTCTTCCATTAAATAAAATGTATATATGGAAATATAGTTTGTGTCTAACGTGCTATGAAAGTAAATGCGCTGTTGATCAATATATATTATATAATGTGGTTTATATGTCAAATGTCTTCCATGGCAACCCACTCCAGTGTCCTTGCCTGGAGAATCCCAGGGACGGGGGAGCCTGGTGGGCTGCCGTCTATGGGGTCGCACGGAGTCGGACACGACTGAAGTGACTCAGCAGCATATTAAATTTTATATATAAAATCTGGACTCTGAATTTGTAACCTTACATGGCAAAAGAGATTTTGCAGATTTTTTAAAAATTGGAGTATAATTGCTTTACAGTGTTGTGTTGGTTTCTGCTGTACAACGATGTGAATCAATTATATGTGTACATATATCCTCTCTGCCTTTAGCCTTCTCCCACTTCCCCCATCCCACCCCTCTAGGTCATCACAGAGCACTGAACAGAGCTACCTGTGCTGTATAGGGGCTTCCCATTAGCTATCTGTTTTACACATGATATTGTATACATGTCAATGCCACTCTCACTGTCTCAATTTGCCCCACATTCTGCTTCCCCCTTTGTGTCCAAAAGTGTCTTCTCTATTCTTGCCCTGAAAATGGGTTCACCAGTACCATTTTTCTAAATGCTATATATGTGTGTTGATAGACGATATTTGTTTTTCTCTTTCTGACTTACTTCACTCTGTATGACAGACTCTAGGTTCATCCATATCACTACAAATGACCCAGTTTTGTTCCTTTTTGTGGCTGAGTAACATTGCATTGTATATATACCACATTTTCTTTATCCATTCATCTGTCGATAGACATTTATGTTTCTTCCATGTCCTGGCTATTGTAAATATTGCTGCAGTGAATACTGGGGTAGATGTGTCTTTTTGAATTGTGGTTTTCTCAGGGTACATGCACAGAAGTGGATTTCTGGGTCATATGGTAGTTTTATTTTTAGTTTTTTAAAGTAATTGTATCAGTTTACATTCCCACCAACAATGCAAGAGGGTTCCCTTTTCTCCACACCCTCTCCAGCTTTTATTGTTTGTAGAGTTTTTGATGCTGGCCATTCTGACTGGTGTGAGATGATACCTCATTGTAGTTTTGATTTGCATTTTCTAATGATGAGTGATGTTGAACATCTTTTCATGTGTTCGTTGGCCATCTGTAGGCCTTCAGAGAAACGTCTGTTTAGGTCTTCTGCCTGTTTTTTGATTGGGTTGTCTGCTTTTCTGATATTGAGCTGCATGAGTTTCTTGTATATTTTGGAGATTAATCCTTTGTCAGTTGCTTCATTTGCAAATGTTTCCTCCCCTTCTAAGGGCTGTCTTTGGTCTTGTTTGTGGTTTCCTTTGCTGTGCAAAAGCTTTTGAGTTTAATTAGGTTCTATTTGTTTATTTTTGTTTTTATTTTCATTACTCTAGGAGATGAGTCAAAAAGGATCTTGTGATTTATGTCAAAGAGTATTCTACCTATGTTTTCCTCTAAGAGTTTTATTAAATCTGGTCTTACATTTAGGTCTTTAATCCATTTTGGGTTTATTTTTGTGTATTGTATTAGAAAGTGTTCTAATTTCATTCTCCTACATGTAGCTGTCCAGTTTTCCCAACAGCACTTATGAAGAAGCTGCAGAAAATTAGAGGCTGCAGGAAATTAGAAGCTGCAGATGTTTAATTCAAGGATTGTTCTGAAACTTTGTATTGTATTTCTGAGATCTAACTACATTTATGAATATAGATTTGTTTTATCCCTTTTAACTGGTGGATTGCATTCTGTCACAAGAGTGTGTTGCATATTTGTCCTTCCTCTATTGATGGACTTTTGGGTCATTTTCAATTTCTTGCTTTTAGAATTTTTCACTTAGTTTTCTTGTATACTAGCATACATGTGAAAGCGGTTCACAAGGTTCCTTGGTTCCATTTACAGTTTTAATAGATTACCAAGGAACCTTCTGAAGTGATTCTCCTCTTTGCATTTCTCCCAGTGGTGTATGAGAGTACTGTTTTCTCTACAGTTTCATCAACACTTGATTTTGTCAGTATGTTAATGCTTGCATATCTGGTGAGTAAAAAATAGAATCATCTTGTTTTAGTTTGCATTTGGAAAAGTTAATCAATTAGATGGCTACTTGAATTTTCTCTTTTATGAATTGCCTTTTCATATTCTCTCCCCAATTTTTATTGCACTGTCTACCTTTTTCCTATGATGATAGTTTGTAGGGGCCCTTGTGAATATCCTTCTGTCCAAACACATGCAGGTAAACTTTATTTATTATTTTAATGGTTGCATAGTATTCAGTCATGCACATCAGAAGTCAGAAAATGCTGAGATCAAGTCTGGCCTTCCATATATTTTTTGTAAATAAAGTGCAATTTTTTTTTTTTAGACATAGCCATGTCCATTCTTTTACATATTGTCTCTGGCTGATTAGTGCTACAACAGCAGAACTGAATGTTATGACCTAAGCTATATAACATACAATGGCTAAAATTACTTACCATATAGAAAATGTTTATAGAGCTAAAACAAAATTTGTTTAACCATTCCTCTTTTGATACATGTATAGGTTGTTTCCCATTTTCCCACTATTATAAACAATGTGTAATTAATATAATCACACATACATATCTTTCTCTGCAGATGTAAGCACTTCCTTTGGCTAGATTCCTGGAAGTAGAATTTCTGGCTTCCTGTAAGCCTGCATTTAGTGAAACTTGCTTATCTGAACTAGAATTGTGTCTGAATTGGAGGATATTTTACAGAAGTATCACTATTTCTCAGGAATAGAGTCCCATTATTTAGAATTGGCTAGATACCAGGCATTGTATTAAGTGCCTTATCTAATTAGGTACATTATGTCATTTAATTCTCCAAGGAACCCTGAAGTAGGTATTAATAACCCATCTTTTACATATGAGGAAATTGAGGTTCCATGATGTTAAGAACTGGTACATGGTAGAGCTAGGATTTGAACTCATTTCTCTGACTTTGAAGCTCCCACATTTTCTGTTACACAGTGATGTCTCTCAGTAGGAAAAAACTAGGTGATGTGCACATATCTTATTACAAGTAGCAATTTTATGTATTTTTTATTTTAAAACTAAACAGGTAACAGCATTGCAGTAAGTTTCTGTAGACAGATTGGTTAAATTAATTTTAAAGACTCTTAAAAACTGGTGGCTTTCTTAAGCAAGCCAAACATTTCCTTTGCAATCTTATTTATGCTTCTATAAATAAAGGCACAGCAGTGATGTAGTAGAAAGAATACTGGATTTAGAAATCCATATTTTGGAAAACCATGGTTTCTGCCTCCTTCCAAGGCTGCTGTGTGACTGTGGGCAAATTTCTTACCCTCTCTGTGCCTCAGTTCACAGAGTTGTGAGAAATCAGTGTAAATAGCTATAAAGTGTTTGATTTACTGTGATGGTCTTCATTCCCTGAGCCTATTTCTAGAAGAAGGATTCAATTTGATAAAGCCAGGGTACATTTCAGTCAGCTTGTTTTCACCTCAAGTTATGCCTGCTCTGAAGCCCTCATGCCACACCCTTGTCGTAATAGTAACTGAGAGATGCCAGACAGTGTCCATTGCCAAGAATGTATCTAATTCTTGCAATACCAACAGGAGAAGCTGGGTTGTGACCTTTCTCAGCATTGAAATACTGCTATGCCTGGTCCACTCTCTTTGGCATCCTAAAAACTTAATATGAGCAGCTCACATTATTCAACACTTAATCTACAGCAGCAACAATGCCAATTATTAAGTTAATTCTCACAACAATGCTGGTAGACCAGTACTTCTCTTTGAGAAGTCGACTCAATGAGGAAACGGAGGCCGAGACAGAGTACAAAGAGGCATGTTTTCAATAGGTAGAAGAGCTAGGATTTGAATCCACATCTCTCTGACAGTTAGACCTGAGCTTTCAGGCACCATGCTACACTTTCCCCTCAGTTGGGAAGCCTTCAATAGGAGAATGCCTGGCTGGCATTATATATGTGCTTATTTTGGCTACAGGCTTTGGGTTGGGAGGGTCTGCCTTCTGGGGCATGGAGTGCATCAGACTTGAACATGCTAAATGGGCCTCTCTCAATATCTGAAGGGTAGGATTGCCTTCTGTGACCATCTGGCGCCACGAATCAACATGTCTGCCTTGGCTGTATTGATTTTTCCTGCCGTCTCAGCGGAGCCTCACCAAGCATCAGGAAGCGAGACCCGACAGCTGACCATTTTGCTTTTATCATTGCCTGTATCCTGTCAAAGAAGGAGTCTCTTTCACCCCAGATTGTTGCCTTGCATCCATCTGAACCAGATCAATTTGTCTGTGCCACTCTGTTGGGATAGCTATCAGTTTTTTTAAGCTGCCTCCCAAACTATCTTGTTTGCAATATAAGTTCCAAATGGCCTGGAACTCGTCTTTTATGGCCTCTGCCAGATTAAACATTTAGAACATAATATACTCAGCCTCAAAAACAATTGCACAGCCTTCCAGCCAAGCAGCATGTTAATTTTAATTTAGGCAACTGCAAATGTTTTTAGGTCTTAAGAGGGACTCTGGGGTTTCAGGTTACCAGTGGCTCATGGCCTTCCTTCTTCCCCATCCCACTTCTCCACTTAGGGCTGGAAGAGCCTAGTGATCACAGGGTGGGAAGCATAGGCCTCCTTCTATGCCCCACATTTCCCCTTTTGGAATTGAGAACATGAAGTAGGAAGGCAGCGAGGTAACAAGGAATAGTGTAGGCAGAGCTGGGTTCAGATCCCTACCTTACCTGGAATGGCACATAACCTTGGGTGAGTCATTTCAACTTCTGTATCTCAGGCTTCTCATCAGTAAAATAGAGGCAATGAGGACATTTATGGGAAATAGACGGGGAAACAGTGGAAACAGTGTCAGACTTTATTTTTTTGGGCTCCAAAATCACTGCAGATGGTGACTGCAGCCATGAAATTAAAAGACGCTTACTCCTTGGAAGGAAAGTTATGACCAACCTAGATAGCATGTTGAAAAGCAGAGACGTTACTTTGCCAACAAAGGTCCATCTAGTCAAGGCTATGGTTTTTCTAGTGGTCATGTATGGATGTGAGAGTTGGACTGTGAAGAAAGCTGAGTGCCGAAGAATTGATGCTTTTGAACTGTGGTGTTGGAGAAGACTCTTGAGAGTCCCTTGGACTGCAAGGAGATCCAACCAGTCCATTCTGAAGGAGATCAGCTCTGGGATTTCTTTGGAAGGAATGATGCTAAAGCTGAAACTCCAGTACTTTGGCCACCTTATGCAAAGAGTTGACTCAATGGAAAAGACTCTGAAGCTGGGAAGGATTGGGGGCAGGAGGAGAAGGGGACGGCAGAGGATGAGATGGCTGGATGGCATCACCAACTCGATGGACAAGAGTCTGAGTGAACTCTGGGAGTTGGTGATGGACAGGGAGGCCTGACATGCTGCGATTCATGGGGTCGCAAAGAGTCAGACATGACTGAGCGAGTGAACTGAACTGAACTGGTGTTCATGACTGAGTCCCAGGAACTGGCCAATTGATGAAGCTATGCACCGCCAGCCTTGTAGGCAGGATACTGCCATTGTTACCAAAATGCAAAAAGCACCAGGCCCATTATCCCAGGACCTTTGTTGGCAAAATAATGTCTCTGCTTTTGAATATGCTATCTAGGTTGGTCAAACTTTCCTTCCAAGGAGTAAGCGTCTCTTAATTTCATGGCTGCAATCAACCCCAGTGCAATTTCCACTTGTTCATTCAACATCCATTTGTAAATTTCTCACCTTGCAAGGTGCTGTTACGAAACTGCGGGTAAGCCAGCGTGTTTGCTTTCAAGGACTCACTATTTAGGGTGGAATACCAACACACATAATGGTAATGCAGAGCTCTAGTGGCTGTTCCCAAAGAAACTTGCCAAGGCTGGAAAGGCCTTTCTAGGTGTCCTTATTTCCCACTTTTTTGAGGGACTCATAGTAGCAGAGCTGCTAGAAATGGAAACTCTGGCTTAAACACATTATCAGGTTGTTTTCTGACCTGTGAAAAAAGTCTGGAGATCAGTGGCTGGGGCTGAGGTGCTCCAGCTGTCCTGTCAGCATGCCAGCAGGAAGAAGAGAAAGGGTGAAGAGACAAAAGGTCTCAGTAGAAACTCTGGGCTCTTGTTGAGACCCTTCCAGTCTGCTAGAAGGGCGTTTTGCTGCCCCCTACAGAATAGGACCTGGGTTCGATCCCCGGGTTGGGAAGATCCCCTGGAGAAGGAAATAGCAATCCACTCCAGTATTCTTGCCTGGAGAATCCCATGGACAGAGAAGCCTAGTAGGTTACAGTCCATGGGGTCGCAAAGAGTCGGACACGACTGAGCGACTTCATCTCTCTCTCACAGAATAGGAAATGAAAAGCGTTACGTGTCCAACTCTTTGTGACCCCATAGACTAGCCTGCCAGGCTCCTCTGTCCACAGGATTTCCCAGGCAGGAATACTGGAGTGGGTTGCCATGCCCTACTCCAGGGGATTTTCCCAACCCAGGGACTGAACCCAGGTCTCCTGCACTGCAGGCAGATTCTTTACTGTCTGAGCCACCAGGGAAGCCCTACAGAATAGGAAGGGAGAGTATTTTTGTATAGAAAACTAGCAGTCATCACATCCACTTGTTAGCATATTACCTTTTCTACCACTTTGAGATTTCTTACAACTGTTTAAAAACAAAGATGGATGAGGGGGTGGTAGGGCTGAACCAGTGATGAAGCTTTGTGGTACCAGATAAGATAGCATCGTTTTCAATGGCAGGACTCGTGTTGACTGGTATTCCTGATATGGTGAGTGGGGACAATGGGATGAAAGATGAAGATGAGATGAAATGGCTGAGCTGACTGGAGGCCGACTCAGAAGGAAGTGACTTCCTGGGATTGGTTTTCTGAATGGAGCACAGAGACAGCCCTGACTCCTGCAATCAGAGAAGCCACTTTTCCTGTTTTCCACTGAAATGGGGAACGCTGAAGAGAACATCAGGAGGTAATCAGTATTTTGGGGCCATTTCTTTGGCTAAGATACCCTGACCTGAATCTACAACAGCAAAGGAGTTCTGCTGTTTCAGCAAGCTGCCTAAAAAGCCCCACACCATTGAAATGAGTTTGAGCTCTCAGAAATGAGGCTATCAGCCTCTTGCAATCTTAAATTGACCTCTCATGATGGTGTAAAGCAATTGTGTCTTTCAGATCAGGATATCGCTCTGCTTAAAACTAAAACTGCTTATAAATCTGGTTGCAGAGAAGTTAAATTAGAATAATGAATAGAGTTTGATAAGTGAAAATCTGTCTTTACCTGCTTGTAGAGAAATAGCTGAATGTCAGCCAAAAATGAATGTGTCAGGACCTTGGAGAGATTGATGAGTGACAGATACTCACAACCTGTTTAGTGGAGAAGTACTCAGAGGTGAGGGGCACATAGGTCACGGGACTTTCTGTAGCATTTATCTTCACCCCTCCTCCATTCCACTCACACAAAGGTGTTGACCACACTGTCACCATGGAAATGTCTACACATCCAGCTCCCTGCCCTCCATCCCCACTGGGACCCACAGACAGCCGAAACCAGGCCTGTCCAAAACGACATCCCTTCCCCTAAAGTCTGTTTTCCATCCAAATTAGAAATCTGGGTGGCATTCTTGACTCCACCTTATGTGCCCAATCCTGATCAACCATAAAGTCTTCAAATGCCAGAATTTGTGTCAAGTTCATTTTCTCCTTTCCACCCTACATACAATAGCGCTGGTTTAGACTTTTCTTTCTCCTCTTCTACTACCAATCTTCTAAAGGCTATTCCTACCCTGAAAGCTGCCCCCTCTGTGTGTGATGGTCCCACTCTCTGTATAAAATTCTTCAGTGGCTGCCTTTGCCCTCCATGATAATGCCCAATTTCCTTAAGCACACCTGATGCCAATAATATATATATCATAAAGGTTGTGAAGCATGGCAGTTCAGAGTGTATGCTCCAGCGTTAGCCTGTCTTGGCTTTGTTACTTGCTGTGTGATTTGGGGCTGTTACTTTTACTGCCTGTGTCTTGATTTTCTTATCTGTAAAATGGGGATGGTCATCTTATCTCATTAGGTTGTTATGAGAATGAAGCGAGTAAATAAATAAAGTAAAATAAATGTACACACATACAGAACAGTGCCAGCCACACAGTAAGCACTGTATAAGCATTTGCTGTTGTGACTCCTTTCACATACACTACGTCCTGCAGCATCTTATGGTTTGCCCTCCCTTCCTTTTCTATTTATTTTAATTTATTTGACTGCACTGGGTCTCAGTTGTGGCATGCGGGATCGTCAGTCTTCGTTGCAGCATTCGGGATCTTTAGTTGCGGCATGTGGGATCTAGTTCCCTGACCAGAGATTGAACCGGGCCCCCTGCCTTTACTGGGAGTGTGGAGTCTTATTCACTGAAGCACCAAGGAAGTCCCTGGCTTGCCCTTCTTAATGCAGTTTCCTTTATTAGTCATCTTTGTTTCCTTATTTTTGTTCAAGGAGCCTTTATTCACGTGGACTTCTCTCCCTCCAGGACATTCTCCCCACCTGCACACGGCCAACTCTCAGCCATCCTCAGTGACTGAGTTCAGGAATCACCTCCCTACCTCACATGATACCTTGGGCTCATCCTTGGCTTCACATTTTCACCTTTGTTTACAGTGATGCCTTTGCCAGCGTTTTCCCCCGCTAGCTCATGGAGAGAAGGGGTTGCATCTTATTCACTTAAACGTTTTCCTGCCTCTAGTTTAGTGATGGGTATTTAGAAGAAATGCAGTAAAAGTTTGTGGGTTGGAAGAGGTTATACTGCTAATAAAAATCCCACTATCAGAGATATCTTTGTAAACACATATCTGAAGACAATGTTTCTCTGCTTGAAGATGTTGATTCTGAAACAGTGAGGACTATTTGCAGGATAAACCACAAGACTTGAAACCAGCTTCTCCCTTGCAGGACCAGGGAGAGCCTGGCTGGAGAGCTGTTTAACCCAGGTTGCCTAAGGCAGTGTAACCGAGGGAACACAGAAATCAAGAGGAAGGGAAGGAGAAGCAAAGGCCCGGATGGGTGACCATCCTGCTCCGGTAGTCATGTCCAAAGGAATGACTGCCTCAGCTCCTCTCTGGGCCAAGCCAGCTCTGACTCCTCAATCCTTCCTAATCATTGGGAACCTCGTGGTGGAGAAACTGTTATTCAGAACCTATTATGTCTCATGTGTTACCTTCTCTAAGGAGCTCAGGTGGCCAGAGGTGCCATGGGCTGCTTCTCCCTGTCAGATGACAACAATGATCTCTGGTGACAAAGGTGTAAGTCATGACCTCGGGAGGCCACTAAAAACCCAAGAAAGCAAGCCCCACTGTAGGGCAGTGGCTCCAAGCCCTGGCTATACATTAGAAGCACCTGGGCAGCATCTGAACCTCAGCATGTTCAGGCAACACCCCTAATAATTGAATCAGAAGGCCTGGTGGTGGGACCCAGAAGTTAGTAATGTTTACAATTGCCCAGGTAATTCCAATATGTGACAAGCTGGAGAAGCACTGCTGTAGGAGTGAGTGGTGCAGAGCTGGCTCAGAAGAAACTCATTAACCTGGCTTTTTTCTGAGCTAGATGTGCTTCATTCACAAAAAAATGATGGTTTCAGATTAAGCTCCTTTCTTCCTTCCCCACCCCCATGGTGATGAATAAAATAGACACAGTTCTATGCATTATGGAGCTTATAGTCAAGTAGGAGAGACAGACCATGAACATTATAAATTCTGGAAATCCCATGGAGAAAAAAGCAGGAAGTTATGTGGAAAATAATTTATTTTATATTGATTTATGGGGAGGAGAAACTTAAGCTGAGATCTATAGAAAAGGAAGGAACCAGTCATTTGGCATGGTGGGAAAAGCATTCCTAGGCTGAGGGATCAGCATGTGCTAAGCTTTCACAGCATGAGAAGGCTTGGTGTGTCTACTCCAGTCCAGTATCTACCACAAACATTCTCTGATTACCTACTCCATGGCAGGGAGAATATAGAGATGGCAGGCATGGTCCCTACATTTGAGGAGCTCATAATTCAGTGGGAAGACTCTGTGAGGAGAAATATATCGCAAGAGGCAAAATTTAGCAGGACTCTTGGGGGAGAGATTTAACCACTGTATGAAATAGTGTGTGTATGTATATATACACCCTGGAGAAGGAAGTGGCAACATACTCCAGTGTTCTTGCCTGGAAAATTCCATGGACAGAGGAGCCTGGAAGGTTACAGTCCATGGGGTTGCAAAGAGTCAGCCGCGACTGAGTGTGTGTGTGTATGTGTGTGTGTGTGTGTGTATATATACTGTCTCTTATACACATCTGGTGGAATACCAACACACATAATGGTAATGCAGAGCTCTAGTGGCTGTTCCCAAAGAAACTTGCCAAGGCTGGAAAGGCCTTTCTAGGTGTCCTTATTTCCCACTTTNATATGAAGTGAAATCGCTCAGTCGTGTCTGACTCTTTGTGAACCCATGGACAGTAGCCTGCACCAGGCTCCTCTGTCCATGGGATTTTCTAGGCAAGAGTACTGGAGTGGGTTGCCATTTCCTTCTCCAGGGAATCTTCCTGACCCAGGGATCGAACCCAGGTCTCCCACATTGATAGACAGACGCTTTACCATCTGAACCACCAGAGGACCTATATATATATATACACAGATATATATATCTCTCAGGGGTCTCAGTGGAGAGAATTAAGGCTTTGAATGATGCTATAAACCACCTCTTTTGTCAGATACTCTCTTTGACATCTGTGGGAAGAATTTTCCAGACTGACAGAGGACAAAGTGCCACAGGCACCAGAAAGCACATGTGTAAAGGCATGGAGGCATCAGAGTTTGGCATGCTTGGGAATGAAGACTTTGGTGTATATGGGGCTTCAGATGGGGCCATATGCTGTGTTGGGAGTGTGGCTGGAGATAGGTGGAACTGACAAATGAATGATATTAGGGACTCTCTCTGGGTTCCCTGGCATTAGGGGTAGCTAGGATGGACGATTCTCAAATCCCAGAAGAGGCTGCAAATTCCCCGGGACCTGAATAAACTCACCTCTTTCTTTGATCAGAGTTAGCTGTGCCTGAATTCAGTTTTTATAGAGTAGGGGCTCTCAGGGTCTCTAGGTGCTAGGCAGCCGGCATCTCCTAGCAGTCCTCCATTCACCAGGCATGTCAGCCTTCATCTCTCAGTGTGTGCTGTGCTGTGCTTAGTCCCTCAGTTGTGTCTGACTCTTTGCAACCCCATGGACTGTAGCCCACCAGGCTCCTCTATCCATGGGGATTCTCCAGGCAAGAATATTGGGGTGGATTGCCATGCCCTCCTCCAGGGGATCTTTGCAACCCAGGGATCAAACCCAGGTCTCTCACATTGCAGGTGGATTCTTTACCATCTGAGCCACCAGGGAAGCCCAAGAATACTGGAAGTGGGTAGCCTATCCATTCTCCAGGGGAACTTTCTGACCCAGGAATCTAACCAGGGTCTCTTGCATTGCAGGCGGACTCTTTACCAGTGGAGCTACCAGCGAAGCTCACATTTCTCTGTACCCCAGATGCTTATCATTTCTCTTCTCCCTGAGGCAAAGCCACTTTCACATTTACTCCTTACAAAGAGAGAACAACGAGGGGCAGAGCCACCTGATGACCCACATATACAAAGCCTTGCTACAGCCTAAACATGCTTCTCTTCAGGATGCTGGCAGATGGTGGCTGAGCATACCTGCTGACTCTCTGCCCTCAAGGTTCAAGTACACCTACAGTGCTTGCTATTGTTTGTTGCAAGCTGTTTTCACCATAGAAGAGGTGCTAGAGCAGAGGAAAGGTGAAGATGAGGCTGCATGGTTAGGTGGGGCTAAGTTTGGAAGGGTCCTGTGGGCCATGAAGCTTGAACTTCAACCTTAGGCATCAGGAACGAGGGAAGGGTTGCCAGCCTGGGAGGGCCATGATGAGATCTGTGATTCAGAAAGATTTCTCTGTTGGCTAAAGGAGGATGGGCTATAAAATTGTGATACGAGATGATGGAGTTCATAAGAAGGCTCCCTGAGAGCCAGCTGTTTTCTTTCTTTAGTTCATTACTTTTCCCTAGGGTCTAGAACAGTGCCTATCACATGACCGGTACTCAGTGGATACTTGATGGATGAATGAGAGCAGTTAGGAAGCTATTGTCCTGGTCCAGGAAAAAGAAGATGTTTAAACTTGGTCAGTGGCTCAGGGATGGAGAGAAGTTAAGATACTGAGACAGTGTGGAGGGAGGGAGTAGGAAGGAACAACATAGCTGGAATAGCAATTAAAATGGCTTTACTTCTTTAGCCCAGCACCAAGGACAGAGCATTCAGTAACCTGACTGTAGTGATAAGGACTACTGGCTGACATAAGATTCTCTCTTTTCCATCCAGGGTTCCGGCTTCTACCCTAATGAGTCATGGACTCCATGATGAGCATCTTCTTCCAGTAAGTCCCACTTAGGCACCTTTCTATCCTTGGTGAACTCGGTGATACCATGGCTTCCTGGCACAGCAGATGAGATTGTTGAATTTGCTGTAGCGCACAGTGGAAGACCTACAGAGTTTCTATCTCTGACATATTTTTCTATTTAAAGTAGAAAGGGATACTGTTAAAATGAAGTTTTCCTTTTGAATGGTTTCACAACTCAACCTCCCACCCCACACAATGTCCTTTAATAGTCCATGTGAAAGAATCCTCAGATCTAGTCTATACACAGGCAAATTGTTGTTATTCCCTAGATTATATTCATATGTTTGGTTTGTACGTCTTTTATGGCAATTTTGGCTGGTCACTAACTAGCAAGGCCGTGAGAGTACTGGTAGTAATGTTTTAAGGTATTTTCTGAGATCTGACTTAGGCACTTGCAACAGTGACTCAAAAGACTGCACTGTGATAATGATTATCATGATGATCTCTCATACAGTACAAATTATTTAACAGGATCACTTAATTTATTCTTTCCAAAAACATTTGTATCTGGTATGTGATCAAAGACTCACCTCCATTTTACAGATATAGGAGCTAGAACTCAGACATTGATTGGTCTGTATCCACGCTTCTGACTTCTGGTCCAGCAGTCTATTTATTTCTTCTGCTATGAGCTGGACAGGGTGGGAACTCCAGATTTTATTGATTTGGTGGCTTGTGATATGGGTTCAAGTGAGGTTGCCTGACCTCCCTCTTCCTGGGAAGGAGAAATCTGTGACCTCTCTCTCTCTTTCTCACCAAGTTTCCAAAGAGGAAGCAGCTCTCAGCCAGACCGGGAGCTTGAACATGGTTTATAGACAGTAGTGTATACAGATGGCTCATTGCTATGTGCCCCAGGGCAGCAGTAAATTGATATTTGCTGATCTCTAGGCCTCTGGCAGCGATGGGGAGGGAGGGCTGGGAAAATGACATTTCTGTAAATAACCACACCTGGTTCTAAGAGAAAAAGAACTGGCATGTCCCTGTAGCCTCATCAATTACCATCAACCTTTTGCAAAGGGAGCCCCAGGGGAAAGAATCTCTCACACTCTTATGATTATTTATAGACACCCCCTCCTGTCCGCACTCAGGGAGGAGTTTGGTTTGCTCAGCAGTGGCCTCCTTCTAGATGTGTTTATATTCCTCCAGGCCCAGTGGAATGTATCCTTCTGCCCCTCTATCATTAGATGGAGCAGAGAGGATGTCCTGGCATTGGGATATAATGAAGATATGAAAGGGGAGACATGGGGACGGCAGGCTTGAATTTCTCAGCTAGATCCATGTATCTCCTGGCAATCACTGATTGAACAGCCACCTTGCTGCTAAAGGAGGCGATTTAGCATGGTAGTTAAATAAACATTCTTTGTAAGCAGATAGACCTGGATTTAAGTCCCAGCTCTGCCATTTACAAACTCTGTGGCTTTGGTTAAGTTACTTAAAGTTTCTGTCTCCATTTTTTTCATCTTAAAATGAAATAATTTTCTCAGGTTCCTGGTGAGGTTTGAGTGCGAAGGGCTGAGTAATGCCTGACACAGGAGGTGATAGGTAGATGGTGCCTATTCTTTAAAATTTTTTTGAAATAGAGAATGCTTCATGATTTGCATGTTATCATTGCATATGGGTCATGTTAATCCTCTCTGTACTGTTCCAATTTTAGTCTCCATGCTGTTTGCTAAGTGAGCACTGGTGCCTATTCTTACAAGACACTACACTGTGCGCGTGCGCGCATGTGTGATTTGATAGACCTGAAGAAACGGCAGCAACGTAGGTAGTACAGACAGGGAATTTTTTGGTGAAAAAGTACCTGTTAAAATCTAGAGGAGAGAGTGTCAGATAAGACAGGTCAGAGAAGACTTCTTTGCAGAAGAGGTGACTGAGCTACCTGTGTCTGAGATATATTATTGGACATGCCAGCAGGATGCCCACCAACTGACTGTGGACTGGCAGAATGCCTTAGACCAACTTTTAGAAAAGGCTGTTATAGCCTGGGAAAGAGACCTGGGCTGCCAGTGTCCTGTGTCAAGGCTTGGCAGCCTCTGCAGATGGAGTTTTGTTGGCATGCCACACTCTACGTGGAGCGTTTGTTTCACAGGCAATCCAGCCCCAGTAAAAAGGAGCAAGAGAGATGTATTTTGAGTGAGTTACACGCACTTAATGGATTTTCCTGCTCTGTTCTCTCCTTTCAAATGGCCCACCTTCACTGAAATATAATGATTACCCATTTGATGAGCTTCTACATTTAAAAATCTTTGGTGTAAAAACGTTTACAAAATTGTACATGATACTACAGGCAATCTTGATTTCTGTCACCCAGTTACAGAGGAAACTCATGGTCCCTTTAGTTTCATATACACTCTCCTTGCCAGAGTATTTAAAACACTAAATATTGCCCCAGATCATTTCATTTCACCTGTAAATATTTGCATGCTGCTGCTGCTGCTGCTAAGTCACTTCAGTCGTGTCTGACTCTGTGTGACCCCATAGACGGCAGCCCACCAGGCTCCCCCATCCCTGGGATTCTCCAGGCAAGAATACTGGAGTGGGTTGCCATTTCCTTCTCCAATGCATGGAAGAGAAAAGTGAAAGTGAAGTCGCTCAGTCTGTCCGACTGTTAGCGACCCCATGGACTGCAGCCCACCAGGCTCCTCCATCCATGGGATTTTCCAGGCAAGAGTACTGGGGTGGGGTGCCATTGCCTTCCCCGAAATATTTGCATACACTTTTCTAAAAGAAAAGAACTTAACAAAGAACAATCACTATTACAAGGAAAAAATTAGAAAGTTTTTAGCATGATCAAATATCCAGTTAGTGCTCAAATTTCCACAAACTGTCTTTTATTGTTCCAGTTAGATTAGGATCTAAATCCGATTCACACATTACAAGGGGTTGATGTTTGTTTTCTTCTCTTCAGTTTATAGATTTCCCTGCAATTAGTTCGTTCAAGAGGTCATGTCCTACTTTCCAGATGGCACTGCACCGCGGTGGTATCACCTACCTTGCTCCTTTGCCCCTTGTGGTTTAGTCACTAAGTTGTGTCTGACTCCTAGCAACCCCATGGACTGCAGCATGCCAGGCTTCCTTGTCCTTTACGATGCCCTGGGCTTTGCGTAAATTCATCAGTGATGCCATCCAACCATCTCATCCTCTGTCAGCCCCTTCGCCTCCTGCCTTCAATATTTCCCAGCATCAAGAACTTTCCAATGAATGGAAAAGTCCCCCCACTCCACCACACACTTTTAATTAGAGATTCTAATATGTTTTAAAATATGACAAGGCTATCCTTTCTTACTTCTCTCTTTTTTTTTTCCTCACTTTAAAAAAATATTATTTTCAGGATTTTCCCTCTTGACTATTTTTGCTTATCTGTACTTTCAAATGAATTTTATAATAAACTCACCTAGCTCCAGAAAGAAATTTAGTCATATTTTATTGGATTATATTAAATTTCAGAATTAAATTTTGTGAATCAGTTTTGGGGAGACCTGATTTCTTTGATATTAAGTCTTCCTATCTAAGAATATGGTATGCCTTTCTATTTATGCGAGGTTATTTTTGTGTATTTTTGCATGGTTTTATAGTTTTTCTTCATAGAGGATTTGGACATTTCTTGTTAAGTTTATGATACGGTATTTAATGTTTTTTGGCTTTCACAATGGGGGTTTTCTTTTCCAATATAAAATGATTTTTATTTGAATATATGGAAACTTCATTTTTGTAGATTGGTTCTATACCCTATTTTACGAATTTTTGTGCTTGTAGTAATTTTCTATGGATTCTTTTGGGTTATTTCTCTCTCATGTGCTCAGTCAAGCAAGTCGTGGCCAGCTCTTTGCTCCTCCATGAACTGTAGCCCACCAGGCTCCTCTGTCCATGGAATTTTCCAGGTGAGAATCTTGGAGTGGGTTGCCATTTCCTCCTCCAGGGGATCTCCCTGACCCAGGGATCAAACACTTGTTTCCTGCCTGTGTCTCCTGCATTGGCAGGCAGATTCTTTACCACCCGGAGACAGTAGTAGCACCACCTGTGTTATCTAGATGTGTGCTTATATAATTCTTAGATCTAGTAATATGATGAGTCATACTGATGGATTTTAGAATATTGGATCCACTTTTCTTGGTCATGATGAATATTTTAATGTGCTGTTGGATTCTATTTACTAATTATTTAATATTTTTATTGATATTTAGAAGTGACTGCTGTCTATAGTTTCCTTTTGTTAATGCAATCTTTTCAGATTGAAGTTATATTCACTTCATAAAATAACTTTTTTTTTTAAAAATAAAATAACTTTTAGAAAAAGAATTTCCCTGAGAAACAATCCGGACCTGGTACATTTTTGTGGGAAAGCTCTTTTTTATACTTTTTTCATTTCCTGTGTGGTATTTTGTACATTTAGACTTTCTGTCTCCACTGAGGTTGATTTTGACAAGTTGTATTTGTCTAGAAAATTATCGGAGAAGGCAATGGCATCCCACT
>SJYX01000323.1:0-37843 GCA_006410675.1 Oreotragus oreotragus
TGCCCCTCCCGACCTTGAACGTGGAATACTCAGCTATTAAAAAGAATGCATTTGAATCAGTTCTAATGAGGTGGATGAAATTGGAGCCTATTATACAAAGTGAAGTAAGTCAGAAAGAAAAACACCAATACAGTATAGTAATGCATATATATGGAATTTAGAAAGATGGTAATGATAACCCTGTATGCAAGACAGCAAAAGAGACACAGATGTAAAGAACAGACTTTTGGACTCTATGGGAGAAGACAAGGGTGGGATGATTTGAGAGAATAGCACTTAAACATGTATATTATCACATGTGAAATTGATCTCCAGTCCAGGTTCGATGCATAAGACAGGGTGCTTGGGGCTGGTGCACTGGGATGACCCTGAGGGATGGGAAGGGGAGGGAGGCGGGAGGGAAGGTCAGGGTGGGGAACACATGTACACCCATGGCTGATTCATGTGAATGTATGGCAAAAACCACTACAATATTGTAAGGTATTTAGCCTCCAACTTAAAAAAAGAATGGTCACCAAGAATCATGAAAATATGCAGAAAGCCTCAAGAGGGAGGCCAAGTAAGCAAACCCAAAAAAGAAATTCAGAGGAAAGATAATGCAGGAAATGCAAGAATTTCTCAAAAATTAAACAAAAATGCATATTAATACATCTGGTAGATAGAAGGGTTTGCGTCAATTAAAGAAAGGTGATATTTAGAAGGAAGAACTCTTAACATTGTTGAAACAAAATTTCTACAGAAACTTAGAAGTAAACAAAAATGTCAAGAAAATGGAAAGTGTGAGAGAAAAGCTTAGAACTAACAGTATCAAACCAAGATCTCAAATAACCAATTAATATAAGTTTCATAAGATAATACGAGGGAGGTCATGAACATAAAAAAATTTTTTTTACCAAGAAAATTTTTCAAAACTAAAGATTGTACTTTTCCAAATTGAAAAAATTACCAATACACTTAATTTCTTTAAACATCCAAAATGAAGTATATTGTGCCATGACATTTAGAATACTATGTTAAAGTGGTGATCTTAAACAATTAATAATAGAGATCACATCCAAAGATGGAGAATCAGAAATACTTCAAGAAATTCAAAACCAACACCCAATGATTCAGAGAGGAAATGATTTTCAACCTAGATTTTTTTTAAGTATAAAAGTGAAATAAAGATATTTGCAGTCATGCAAAGATTTACAAGATTTCCCTTCATTTCTTAGGCAGCTGTTGGAAAGGAGTACATAATGAAAAAGAAAATTATACACAAGTATTCATGCCAGATTTTGACAAATAAACTGTTTCCTTGTAATTTAAGTAGACCGTCTGTATAGAAAGGGGAAAGGGAGGCAGTATAGAAATGATAAATCAACAGATTTTAAGTATTATTATTTAAAATTATAAGGCAATCAATAAGTAAAATAAAAAAGGATAAAATTATATTGAAAGCAGGAAAAGAGAAGGAGGTTGGTATAAGTGAAATGAAATTTTATCACTGAGAAAGGTCGTAGATCATATTTGAAATCAATACTCAAAAACAGTTTTATAAACATATCTTCTTATGCTTACAACTGAAATTTGGATCTATAATGATGTACTCAAAGAAACTGCTCATTTCCCATTTTCTCATGGAAGCAAAGTTCTAAGAGATGAGTAGATTAAGAGAGATGTTTCAAGTTACACTGACTTGCCAGAGGGTGTCCATTAAGCATCACATCTTAAATATTAGGAGCGAGGCTCCAAGGGCAGTGAAAGCCTGCACTTGATATGCTGCTAAGTCGCTTCAGTTGTGTTTGACTCTGAGCAGCCCCATAGATGGCAGCCCACAAGGCTCCCCCATCCCTGGGATTCTCCAGCCAAGAACACTGGAATGGGTTGCCATTTCCTTCTCCACGGCATGAAAGTGAAAAGTGAAAGTGAAGGCACTCAGTCATGTCCAACTCTTAGCGACCCCATGGACTGCAGCCTAGCAGGCTCCTCCATCCATGGGATTTTCCAGCCAAAAGTCTGGAGTGGGGTGCCATTGCACTTGATATAGACCACTCTTAATCTCTGGCTGCCAGCACTGGTAGCATCTTGGGCAAGATATGGAAGAGAGTACAGTACACCCATTGACTCTAGAGTATTATGAGCAAAGCAGAGCTAGAGTAAATATTGAGAAAATGCTAACACTTAAAGCATATGATACTAAGTATGATTCAGCTCCACCCCATGGGTAGCCCAGTGGAACATCCACAGGGATAGAGCAGCCATGTCTTTCTTTTCCAGAGGCAAGAATCACTGGCTGGGTCAAAGGAGAACTGATCGTGATTATAGGTGTCATGTCCAGCATTTCACAGTCAAATCTTTTGGAAAATCTGAGATACATAGGAAGTGGGGTGTGCTGAGAGCTTGCCAGTCAGTTAGATGAAGGTATTTGCTCTGTAGGCCTAGGCACAAGCTGTTAAAGCAAGTCTTTATGATAAACAGGGATGGTATGGGCAGGGAGGTGGGAGGGGGGTTCAGGATGGGGAACACGTGTACACCCATGGTGGATTCATGTTGATGTATGGCAAAACCAATACAATATTGTAAAGTAATTAGCCTCCAATTACAATAAATAAATTTATATTTTAAAAAAATGGAATGGTAGGTAATTTCAAAGAGGACTGACGGGCCCAAATCCAGTTGCTCTTAAGGCTATGACCAAAGAATGAGTTCATCATTGGATGCAATAGTCACTTGATAGTGCTATGTATTCCTGATGGAGATTTGCAGTATGAAAAGGCAAAAAGATGGAGATGCAAGCCACTCATATCCCTGATTGTTGATGTGGGAAAGTAAAAATAAATGTAAATGTCTTCCAAGTTAAAAAAAAAAAAAAAAAGACCTAAGGGAACATTTTTTCTATCTAAGATTATCACATACCATATTCCTGAAACAGTTCTCTTAACAATCCCTAATGGAACTGTTAGAATTCTCTGGATCCCACGTTGAATGACAATTGCAGAAAGCTCTTTGCTGTTATCAGCCAAGCCACAGATAACTGTGGAAGCATGCCTTTTTTGTAAGTGACATACCCTGCAAACTCCAAGCTTTGTGAGTGAGAAGCATCTCAGTGGGGACGGCTGCAGTCAGTGGTTTCAGATAGCACATGAGAGTGCACTTTCCTCGGATGACATTACACACACATCCCACCCACACCGTCCTGTAACATCTATATGAATCAGAGAAAGAAGAAAACGCTATAATCAAATATGAAATATGAGGTACATAATTTGTGATTCATAAATCTGAGTTCTATTTGTCCTGCAACAGTAAAAAAAAAAATTTAAATAGAGGATATTGTGACAAAATCTATCATGAACATAGTGAATTTTACTTCCCTAATTGTGATTCCTCAAATCTGTGGTAACCTGCGAGGAAGAGGAGATCCTGTGACAGGCTCCACTCCTAGTGACAAGGTTTTTTCTGGTTTCAGACAGTATTCGTGTGGTCCTTGTTTACAGTTTAAACACTGATCCCTGAGTGAGATTACACTTGATATTTCTCTCTATATTTATCTCACTCTCTTTCCCTTTGTCTCTTCCTGATCATGTCCCCAGAGGTTGACCTGCCTGAATAACAAGGGGATCCTTCCCCTCCATATTCCAATCCTTTCCAGCTTGCCCTCCTTGCTGAATTGTATAGTTGTTTCAGATTCTGGCTGTTATATTTATCTTTTGCTGTGTAACAAATAATCTATAATTTGTTGGCTTAAAATAACAATAGCAATTAACTCACAGTGTCTATGGATCATGAGTGCAGGTATGGCTTACTTTCAGGCTCAGCTGGAAGGATTATTTTTAAAGCTCACTCCTGGTATTGTTGAAATGATTCAGATCTTCTTAGAGACTGGACTGAGGTCTTTCTTCCTACTGAGCTGTTGGCCGAAAGGCCTCCCTTGATTCTCACTATGTGGACCTCTCCATAGAGCATCTCACAGCACAATACTTCAGCTCATCATAACAGTTCAGTTCAGCCCAGGCGCTCAGTCACGTCCAACTCTGTGGGACACCATGGGCTGCAGCACACCAGGCTTCCCTGTCCATCACCAACTCCCAGAGCTTGCTCAAACTCAAGTCCATCAAGTCGGTGATGCCATCCACCCATCTCATCCTCTGTGGTCCCATTCTCCTCCTGCCTTCAATCTTTCCCAGCATAAGGATCTTTTCAAATGAGTCAGCCCTTCGCATCAGGTGGTCAAAGTGTTGGAGCTACAGTTTCAGCATCAGTCCTCCAATGAATATTCAGGAATTACTTCCTTTAGGATTGACTGGTTGGATCTCCTTGCAGTCCAAGGGACTTTCAAGAGTCTTCTCCAGCAAGTCAGTTCAATAGCATCAATTCTTCAGTGTTCAGCTTTCTTTATAGACCAACTCTCAGTCGTGTCCGACTCTTTGCGACCCCGTGGACTGTAACCTACTAGGCTTCTCTGTCCACAGGATTCTCCAGGCAAGAATACTGGAGTGGATTGCCATTTCCTTCTCCAGGGGATCTTCCCAACCCAGGGATCGAACCCGGGTCTCCCGCATTGGAGGCAGATGCTTTAACCTCTGAGCCACCAGGGAAGCCCCCACATTTATACATAGACTACTGGAAAAACCATAGCTTTGACGAGTTGGACTTTTGTCAGCAAGGTAATGTCTCTGCTTTAAATATGCTGTCTAGGTTGGTCATACCTTTTCTTCCAAAGAGCAAGCATCTTTTAATTTCATGGCTGCAGTCACCATCTACAGTGATTTTGGAGCCCAAGAAAATAAAGTCTCTCACTGTTTGCATTGTTTCCCCATTTATTTGCCATGAAGTGATAGGACTAGATGCCATGATCTTCATTTTTTGAATGTTGAGTTTTAAGACCGCATTGGAGGCAGATGCTTTAACCTCTGAGCCACCAGGGAAGCCTTTAGCTTTATTATTTTTTATTTAAATTGAAGAATTCATTACACACTCCATACCATCGAACTCACATTCTGATTCCCTACTACATTTCTCTCCTATTCATTTTCCAAGTTTGCTTCACTCTTCAGGATTCGACTTCAGTAGCTGAATTTAACCTTTAAGATACACTACCTGGAATTTGTACTTAGCCTTGTTCGATCTGTTCAACACGGATTTAAATTGAGAAGAGGAAATTGTCCTGTATATTCCCCAATGCCTAGTGTAATAATTCTTTGCATGAAGTTGACACTCTAAAATGTTAGGTTAAAATGACAGGTTATTGATAAAGTGAGGAGCAATTGAATGTCTTCACAACTTTGCCTGGGTTTACCCTTCTCCACAAAGTTGAAATAAATATACATCCGTGCTCTATTTCTTTGGTAAATGGAGTTTAGGTATAAATGGGACTGTGTAAATGGGCTTCCCCAGTGGCTTTGGCCATCTGATGCAAAGAGCTGACTCACTGGAAAAGACCCTAATGCTAGGAAAGATTGAGGGCAGGAGGAGAAGGGGCAATAGAGGATGAGATGTTTGGATGGCATCGATTACTCAATGGACAGGAGTTTGAGCAAACTCCTGGAGATAGTGAAGGACAGGGAAGCCTGGCTGCTGTAGTCCATGGGGTCACAAAGAGTTGGACACAACTGAGCAAATAAACAGCAGTGGCTTAGCAGCAGTAAAGAAAACATCTGCCCACAGTGCAGGAGACTCGGGTTCCATCCCTGGGTCGGGAAGATCTAGGAGGGCATGGCCACCCACTCCAGTATTCTTGCCAGAAAAATCCCATGGACAGAGGAGCCTAGTGGGCTATATAGTCCCTGACTGAAGCATGACATGTGACTGTGAAAGGGCCAGAACTCTTGGATTGGTACAGTAATGTTGGACTGAAAGGTGTGCAAATCCAAAAAACTTATTAAGAAAACTTTGGTCCCTGTTTTATTCAGTGAGCTCAGTATCTTTAAAAATCAACAAATATATACTCAGTGCCCACCCTGACAAGGCACAGTGGTGAGGAACACAAGTATACAAAGAGCTTTGTAGTATCTGCCTTTCAGGTCCCTTCTAAATGCAGAAAAGAGATATAATAGATGGAAGTCCCGCCTCTTCCTTGGATTATTACAATAGCTTCTTCATTGATTTCCCTGCTTTTGCCCTTCCCCCCTGCAGTCTGTTCTCAACACAACAGCCAGAGAGATCATAACAACACACGATCCAAACAATGTTACTCCTCTCAAACCTTCCACTGCTGCTGCTAAGTCACTTCAGTCGTGTCCGACTGTGTGACCCCATAGACGGCAGCCCACCAGGCTCCCCGTCTACTTTTTGCTTATTCTTTGAGTGCAAGTCCATTACACTTCATGTTCTGGCCCCACCCCTATGCTCTCTGACTTTTCCCTTCCTACCATGTTCCTCCTCCCTTTTTCTGTCCTGACCACACTGGCCTTTGTGGTGTTACCACAACTGTGTGCTTGTCACACTCCCAGATCAGAACCTTTCCTTGTGATGTTGCCTTTACCTCCTTAAAAGTCTACTCAGGAAAAAAGAAAAAGTCTACTCAGTGTCCGTTCTCAGTGAGGCCCTTCCTGACCACTGTATTTAAAATTGTAGACACCCTCCCTAAACACACACACACAATCCCCTATCACTCTTTCTTGTTTTATTACTCTCTAGCATTTACCATATTCTATCTAATATGCTGTATTATTTACTTTTTTATTTCATCCACCAGACTACAAGCTCCATGAGGACAGGAGCAGTTTTGACTGCTCTTGTTTATGGCAAGTAGTAATTTTTTTTTTTTTTTTTAGACCTCATTGTGCAGCATGGGGACATTAGTTTCCCAACCAGGGATCAAACCCCATGCCCCCTGCATTGGGAGCATGTAGTCTAACCCCTGAGCCACCAGTCTTTACCCTGACTGTTTCTGTTTCAATGGCACTGCATTCCAGTGGGGGACACAGGGAGTGATGTATTTTGGAGAAGATTAAGATGATGTAATTGGGAGCACGTGGGTGACTACTTTAATTACATGCCTGGGAAAGTCTCTCCAAAAACGTGAAGTTTAAGCTACTGGTAAAGAAAGGAGACACCTAAACAAAACGAAATGACAACTTAAGGACTGGGAGAAAATATTTGCAAGCATGCGGCTGACAAGGGCTTAATGTCCAAGATACATTAACAGCTCATGCAGCTCAATACTGAAAGAAACAGCCCAACAGTAAATTGGCAGAAGACCTAAATAGACATTTCTCTAAAGAAGATATACAGATAGCTGACAGGCACATGGAAAGATGCTCGGTGTTCCTAATTATTAGAGAAATGCAAATAAAGTCAAAATCAATGCAATCAAATCAAAATAAATGCAAATCAAAATATAATATGCTATCATCTCTCACTGGTCAGAATGGCCATCATCAAAAAGTCTACAGATACTAAGTGCTGGAGAGGATGTGGATAAAAGGGAACCCTCGTACACTGTTGGTGGGAATGTAAGTTGGTGCAGTTACTGTGGAAAACAGAATGGAGAGTCCTTTAAAAACTAAAAATAGACTTGCCATATGACCCACCAATCCCACCCCTGGGCTTATATCCATGAAAGACAAAAACTAATTTGAAAAGAAACAGCACCCCAGTGTTCACAGCAGCACCATTTACAATAGCCAACACGTGGGAGCAACCTAAGTGTCTACTGACATGTGATGGATAAAGAAGGTGTAGTATATATACACACACACGTGCAACAGAACATTACTCAGCCATAAAAAAGAATGAGATGGTGCTGTGTGCAGCATCGCATGGACCTAGAGATTATTGTACTAAGGGAATAATGTCAGAGGAAAACAAATCTATGATATCCCTTCTCTGTGAAATCTAAAAAAAAAATTGATACAAATGGTCTGATTTATAAAACAGAAATAGACTCGGACACAAAAAACAAAGTTTTGGTTACCAAAAAGGAAAAGGAGAGGAGGGATCAATTAGGAGTTTCCGGTTAACAGATATACAGCAATGTGTATAAAATGGATAAAGTTTCTACTGTATAGCACAGGAAATTATATTCAATAACCTATGATGGAAAATAATCTGCAAAAGTATACACACACCCCCTCTCCAGCACTACTTATTTGTAGACTTTTTGATGATGGCCATTCTGACCAGTGAGAGATGATAGCATATTGTAGTTTTGATTCGCATTTCTCTAATAATTAGTACATTGAGCATCTTTCCATGTGCCTGTCAGCCATCTGTATATCTTCTTTAGAGAAATGTCTGTTTAGGTCGTCTGTCAATTTTTTACTGGGTTTTTCTTTAATATTGAGCTGCATGAGCTGTTTTTATATATATTTATATATAGGCTTCCCTGGTGGCTCAGTGGTAAAGAATTCACTTGCAAGGCAGGAGACAAAGAAAATGCGGGTTCAATCCCTGGGTCAGGAAGATCCCCTGGAGAAGGGAATGGCAACCTACTCCAGTATTCTTGCCTGGAGAATTCCATGACAGAGACGGGCTACATAGGGTTGAAAAGAGACGCAACTGAAGCGACTTAGCACACATATATATATAATATAAATATTATATATCACTTTGCTGTATACCTGAAACACAACATTGTAAATCAACTATATTTCAAAAAATTTTTTTAAAAAGAGTAAAGCAACTATACTCCAATAAAAATTTAAAAAATAAAAAAGTAAAATAGATGAGAGGCAGTCACATGAAGATCTTGGGGCAGAGCACTGTTGACTGAAGGAATAAATAATGCAGTCTTTTGGGCACTCGAGAACACATTGAAGGTTTTCAGGCACGGAGACCACCAGCACGGCTAAGTGGAGTAAATGGGGGAGAAATGATATGCGATGAAGTCATGGACTTTGATGAGGTCACATGGGAGAGTAGATAGATGGAGAAGCTGACCTGGACAGAGCCCTCGGGACAAAAAAAGAAGAAAAAACCATAAAAGAGACTTGAGAAGGGGCGGCCATGGAGACCTGCTGCAAATGTGTCATAGCCGCCAAAGGAAGGAAGTGCTTTAAGAGAGCTGAACAGCCAGCTGTGCTGCTAAGAGGTCAGGGAACACAGTAGTGACCAATGAATTTAGCAACACAGAGGTCATTGGCGACTGACTCTGAAGTGGACTGAGGCATGTGAGGTGGTGGAAACAATGACTACAAATATCTTAAGAAGTTTTGCTGTGAAGAGGAACAAAAAGTGCTAAGGCTAAGGAAGCAGTGAGGTAAAGGGAATGTTTTTATTTTCTTTTTTGTTGTTTAAGCAGAAGATACTACAGTGGTGCCTTTTATCAAGTAAGCCACAATAAATACATTTACTTTGTGACTTGTTACATATCTATT
Source organism: Oreotragus oreotragus (assembly GCA_006410675.1). Taxonomy (NCBI): domain Eukaryota; kingdom Metazoa; phylum Chordata; class Mammalia; order Artiodactyla; family Bovidae; genus Oreotragus; species Oreotragus oreotragus. Next base: position 9,303 of record SJYX01000323.1, read on the forward strand.
TAAAATCACAGAAACAAAAATGTCACAAAACCGTACTCTTGAATGAAGCACTCTCATTTTTCATTTTAAAATACTGCTTATAGCTCTCTAAAATGTTCACAAGACTAAATGTTACAAACTGTTTGTAGACAATTGCCTTGGACTTCCAAAGATGAAGGGATCATTTCTGGTTAGATCAATTTTTTTTTTCATCTATCTTTATTGTCCTCTTTCCTTACTCAAGAAGCCACATTCATAAAGTACAAATTTAAAAATAGTGTGATATAAAAATACTAAATACACACACTACTATATATAAAATAAACAAGGACCAAGGACCTACTGTATAGCACAGGGAACTATATTCAATATCCTGATAATGGAAAAGTATGTGAAAAAGAATATATATTGGGATGACCAGAGAGCTTTTCAGGTTTTTCCATGAGATGTTACAGAAAAACCCAAATGAACTTTTTGGCCAACCCAATCCTATATATATATATCCCNCAGAGGTGCAAGCAACACAAATGTCCACTGACAGGTGAACGGTAAACCGAATGTCACATACTCATGTGATACAGTATTACTCAGCCTTAAAAAAGGAAGGAAACTTGGTCACATGCTGCAACATAGATGAACCTTGAGGACATTATGCAAAGTGAAGTAACCCAGTCACAGGAAGACAAACACTGTATGATTCTGTTTAAATGAGGCACCTAACGAAATCAAGTTCATAGACAGTAAAATGGCAGTTGCCATTGGCTGGGGGAAGAGAAAATGGGAAGTTGTTAATGGGTAGAGAGTTTCAATTTTGAAAGACGAAAAAATTTTGGAGATAGGTTATGCAACAGTGTGAATGTACTTAACACTACTGAACTGTACACTTAGAATGGTTACAGTGCTAAATTTTATGTGTTAAACACAATTAAAAAAAAAAAAAAGGTAATTGAAATAATGTATCTCTGTGAGTAAGCCACCACCTTAATATACCATTTACACTCATTAGTTTCACTGTGCTTTCAATTCTTGGGGCTTGCTTTGTATTTATTTAACTTTGGTTTAATTCTGGTTTATATTTTTGTGAAGTATTTACATGCATTCAAAGCCAAATTTACAAACAAGATACACTCAAGGAATTCTAACTTCTCCCCCTGTGCGCTCCATCCAAGTTCCTCCCTCTTTGTACAGGTAACAAAGATGGTTACCTCTACCTAGTCATATTCTCATCTGAGACAAAAAGTAGCACACCACGGATAGTTTTGTACCTTCCTCTTTTTACTTCACATATAGCTTGAAGATCACGCCACAGTAGTACACAGAGATACTCCTCATTTCACGTCTATAGCTGCATATTACTCCATTGTGTCGACATTCCACAGTTTACTTAACCTGTGGATAACTGGGTGGTTTCTCATCTGTCGTAAGTAATGCGTCAGTGATAACTCTGGGTACGTGTCTTTGTATACAGCCGCACTATCTCTTTGGGATTGATTCCTAGAAGTGGCATATTTACCATTATCAAGATGTCAGTTCTTCCCTAATTGATTGATAGACTCAATGTAATCCAAATCAAATATAATCCAAGTATTTGATAGATATCAACATACTAATTATGAAGTTTATATGGAGAGGTAAAAGACCTAGAATGGCCAACACAATATTGAAAGAACAAAACAGGGCTGACACGGCCTAGCTTCCAAGACTCACTATAGAGGTACAGCAGTCAAGAATTCCATAGTGTTCTCGAAAGAATAAACAGACAGATCAAGAGAACCGGGAGCTCAGAAGCAAAGCCACATAAACAGAAGCAACTGGTCTTTGGCAAAGCAGCAAAGGGAATAAAATGGGAGTAAAGATATCCTTTTCAGCATATGGTTCTGAAACAAATAGACATCTACATTCAAAAAAAATGAATCTATATACAGACTTACATCCTTCACAAAAATTAGCTCCAGATGGATCTTACACCTCAGCGTTAAATGGAAAACTGTCAAACTCCTAGAAGGTACTACAGGAGAAAACCCAGATGACCTTGGGTACAGTGATGACTTTTTAGATACAACACCAAAGACAGGGTTCATGAAATAATTAACTGATAACCTGAACTTCGGTAAAATCAAAGACTCCTGCTAGCAAAAGACAGTATGAAGAGAATGAGAGGAGAGGCCCTAGATTGGGACAACATGCTGGCAAAGATCACCTCTATTAAAGGACTTATACGGAATATATCAAGAACTCTTAAAGCTCGACAAAAGCCACCCAACTTAAAAACGGATCAAAGATCTTAACAAACACCAAAATACTTTTACCGTGTGTTCCAGCAATTGCACTTCCTGGTATTTGCTCAAATAAGTGCAAAACTTTATGTCTACACAAAAAACTGCACATAGATGTTTACACAGTAATGTAACTATAACTGCCAAGACTTGGAAGCAACCAAGATATCCTTCAGTGAGTGATAAACTGTTATAATCACATAACCAGTGCTACAAACATGAGCTACCATCTGTGTTCCTGCTGACCTCTCCCTCGACGTGCTCCTTTAGACCCCAAGATGCCTCCAGCTGTTAGTTCCTCCTTGGTTTCTTTTCACTCTTGTAATCATTTCCTTTATTACATTGTCCTGATGGAACTTACCATTTGTTCCCCCATAAAAATACTGACTGAATTCTAAATTCTAGCTATCACAGATAAACTTTGGCTTCCTAACGCAACAGATGCCTGCTTTCTTGTCTGTCTTCGTTCCTGGATTTGTTGGTCCCTCGAGGGTTGGGGGTCTATCATTGTGTTCTCAGAACTCAGTTGAGAGCTTGACCATAGTAAATGCTCGGTAAATGTTTGCTGACTGACTTAATGTGATTTCCCCTATTAGTGTCTATTTAAAACTAGAAACAGAAATCATCTCAAAGAAGTATAAGCACCTCTTCCAAATCTGTCACTCCAGAAGAATAACACTTTTTTGATCTGGCTTTTTTCAGAGACATGGAGGAAGACCCAATTCTTGCCATTTATTTCTTTGTTTCCCTTTTCCGGTCAGTTCCCCCATGCTGCTACTGTATTGAGTCCACAGCAAACACGATGATTTTCTGTACCTTGGACAAATCCAACTGCTACTGCCCCGATCTCTTGGCTGTCTTGGTGTTTTGGCCTGTGTCTTTTGGGAGAGAGGCTGAGGGGCCTGCAGGTAAAGAGGTGGGATAGATTTGGAGCAGGGTCCTAAGCTCCACAGCCCTTCTGAGAAGCAAGATCTTCAGCTCTGCAGAGGACAGAAGGGGTCCAAAGTGCTTTCAGCATCCTGGCTGTCAGGGAGACGGAAGGCACCCTGCTTGGCTGGACTCACAGAGCAATCTTCACTGGCTTCAAGTCCAGCCTCCTCCTCCTCACTTTCCCCTCCACTTTCGCCCGGCTCCCCTTAGCTGCTGGGAGCTGCTGTTTTTGCTTCACTCTCCTCTGTGGGGACAGCTTTATTTTTTATGGTTTTTTTTTCCCCCTATTGGGATACAATTCACGTAACATAAATTTCACCATGTGAAAAAGCACTTTAAAGCCCACAATTCAGGGGCTTTGTAGTAGGTTCACAACTCTGTGAAAGATTCATTGCCATCTAATCCCAGAAGATTTTTGCTTTGATCTTTGAAGCCAGAAAATGAAGGGGATGAACCTCATTAAAATAAAAGCATCCTGTGTCCCAGAGGCATTCACGGTTTGGTATGTAAAACCCCTCATTTGGTATTTTCTATTTATAACATTTTTCCTCCTCAAGAACCATGATACTGTTTAAAATTTTTTTAAGCTTTCACTTTATTTAAAGTATTACTTTCTTTTTTTTTTTTTTTTTTAAAGTATTACTTTCTTAGTTCCATTTCATTTCTTCAGCATATTTCGAATCACGCCAGGCCAGTTAGTGGTAATGATAACAGTGAACCACAAGCAAGGCCCCATCCTCTGTGGTTTGCAGCCCAGCGGGCTTGACACCAGTAATCAGATTATTATGGTGATGAGTGCTGTGGGGTGAATATAACTGGAAGACAACCAAGTCTGGGAGGCAGGGGCGCTTTCCTGGTAAGAGCTGTGTTAGAGGCAAGACCTGGGGCCTGAAGAGGCTGGGCTAGGGAAGGGTGGCGGACCCAGGTCTGAGTGTAGCTGCAGTGTGGGGAGCTGAGGCCCTCAGTCAAGTGTGGCTAAAGCCTCAGGAGCTGCGGGAGAGTGGACACAGTGACAAGCCACACAGGCAAGTCACGGGGCCTTAGAGGCCATGCTGCCAGTTTGGGATGTCTTCAGTGGGAGCCCATCGAAGGAGTTAATCTGGGGTGGCAGGATTCGTCCAGCGATTGGAGACCACTTGGGAGGCTGCTGCAGGATGAGAAAGGGTGGCTGCCTGGCTTAGGGTGGAGTAGAGGGAAGAGATTTAAGAGACATTTGGGGGCGGGTCTTGAGTGTGATGTACCAGCAAGGTGGGTGGTCAGGTAGGGAACCCTGGTGAAGAGGAAGTGTGGTCGGGGGAGCCATGGGTTCTCTCCAGGACGGGTTGGATTTGAGGTACCTGGGAAGAAGCTGCATGGAGATGTCAAGCTGGTAGCTGGGGTGTCTGGCAGCTCAGTAGAACAGCCTGGGCCAGAGAGAGAAAGTCAGGAGAGGCAGAAAGTAACTGTGAAAACACTCTTCACATGCAAGTACTACAACATCCAAAACACTTCAGCAGACTACTTATTCACCTGAGTTTCCTCCTACTTCAGCGCTTCCCACTTTGTTCTGCCCGTTCCCGGGTGTGTGTGGCACCCTCTCCAGGAATGTCTCTCGTCATGTACAATGACTCTCCCTCATCTGAAGCTCCTGGAGGGTAGGAAGGTCTTGCTTACCTTTGCATCCCTGGGATGTATTGTAGAAAGTCACTAGGTTTCTGACTGATGAGTCACCAAGAGAACAAAGGAATCAACGATTGTGTTAGAATCTGCATTAAAAACACCAATTAGAGTTATGGTGGACATCCACTTAATTTTATAGCACCCGTTATGATAGTTTAAAATAATCTCTATTTATAAAGGAACATATAAAATCATGCAGGACATCAAAATGAAGGCGTCTTCAAAAGTACAGCATGAAGACATATATAGGATCACAAAAATTCGGTCATATAAAAGCATTGCTGAAGAAGTCCTCCATGGAGCTTTCGAGGGTACATCTCAAAGGAAAATGGTCACTGGAGGTCACATCAAGCATAAGAGCTCAGCTCAGCTCAGGGACCATGAGAAGCTAAAAGCTTTACGTTTCCAAAAGGGTTGATAATCATTTCATTCCAAGTTGCACTGTTGACTGCTTTGATCTCTTCAACTGCAGAGTTGAGTTGGCTTCAGGGGTGTCCTTGGCTAAGATGGCCATGAGGACGACGAGAACAGCCTCCCCTCCTCTGCTCTGGGTCTTCCTCTCGGTGATGGGACCCCCAGGTGCGGCGCCCCCTTGCCCGGCACTTGGTTCAGCATCACGGGCACAACCCTCCAAACAAATGGGAAGCAAGATTTGCCCTTGTCCATTTATACACAAGTGCACGCATTTCAGAAGGTGGAGCTGGAACTCTCAGGCAGGAAATCACAGAATCAGGAGGGAGACTTTCTCAGTCACTTCCTCGAGTACACACAGTTGCAGATGTTTTGGTTACAAGGGTAGAAAACAGTTTCAATGTTCTTAGGTCCAAAATGTCATTAAATATGAAAGACAATCCTCTGTATGTATAAGCAAAAAAAAAAAGGAAGCCAATGGTAGCAGGTCACTGGGATTAAGAAGGCCACAGGCATACAGAAAAAATCTGATTCAAAGACTGAGGAAATGGCCCTAAAACAAGCAATACAGAGAGCAGAAACACAAACCCAGAGGAGAGGAAGATTCTAGAACAGGGAGGACAAAAGTGGAAAAATGTTATTAATATAAGGAGGATAGTCTTGCCTCAAAACTAAATGAAATATATCCACTCATCTGAAAGAGAGAAAATTTGCTAGATCTTAGTTGTTAGGATTGTATTTAAAATACTGTGTTTCTTTTATGTATCACAGAGGAAGCTAGCACTTTTCCCTGAAATCTGCTGTAACCGAGGGAGATCAATCCCTTTGCCTTTTTACACAGAAGCCACTATTCTTGTGATGTTCCAGACGAAGCATCATTAAACTGAAAGCAAAAGAGACCACAGACAGCTAACCTTAAATCTCCACAGAGGAAAAGTCCTACTGAGTGTTTAGGGAGAATTCCCAGAGTGAGAAACTGTAACTAGGGTTGACTGTTCCACATTTCATGTTGTCATGATGGGGATACCTTCAGGGGACAGGAACCCTCATCTCAATTATGCCAGCCTCATTCCATTACTATTTGTCAATCTGTAAAATAACTGCACTCTTCCGATTTTTTAGTGGGCTACTTCTAAGGGTTCTAACATACAACCAATAATCAATAAAGGCTGATTCTAGGCTGGTCTTAGGGCTAGGTGGTCCCAGGTAGCTCAGACGGCAAAGAATCTGCCTGCCAGTGCAGGAGACGCAAGAGACAGGGGTTTGATTCCTGGGTCGGGAAGACCCCTGGAGAAGGGAATGGTTACTCACTGTAGTACTCTTGCCTGGAGAATTCCACGCACAGAGGAGCCGGAGCCTGGTGGGATACAGTCCATGGGGTCACGGCTTAGCGACTGACACACACACAGGCTGGTCTTAACCAAGCCTGAAAGGATGCAAATAAATTTCATCCCCCAGCAGAGGGCAGCACCACATAAAAATTACCAGATGTGTATAAGAGACAGATATATGTTTGTGTGTGTGTGTGCACGTCTGTTTTCAGTTGCTCAGTCTTTGCGACCCCAGGGACTGTAGCCTGCCAGGCTCCTCTGTCCATGGACTTTTCCAAGCAAGAATACTGGAGCGGGTTGCATTTCCTTCTCCAGGGCGTCTTCTACATTGGCAGATGGATTCTTTACCACTGTGCAACCTGGGAAGACGAAGTGAAAGTCGCTCAGTCGTGTCCAACTCTTGACAACTCCATGGACTATACTGTCCATGGCATTCTTTAGGCCAGAATACTGGAGTGGGTAGCCTTTTCCTTCTCCAGGGGATCTTCCCAACCCAGGGATCGAACCCAGGTCTCCCAGGCTGCAGGCAGATTCTTTACCAGCTGAACCACAAGGAAAGCCCAATCTTTCCTTAAACCTAGTGAGAGTTAGACATTCAGTAATCACATATAAGAATTTNACTGGAGTGGGTAGCCTTTTCCTTCTCCAGGGGATCTTCCCAACCCAGGGATCGAACCCAGGTCTCCCAGGCTGCAGGCAGATTCTTTACCAGCTGAACCACAAGGAAAGCCCAATCTTTCCTTAAACCTAGTGAGAGTTAGACATTCAGTAATCACATATAAGAATTTTTTTAAAGTGCAAAAGAGTGATATTAGTAACTGTTAATCTTCATCATGATCTTTGTTCCTACATAGTTGCTGCAATACATAAAATCGTTAAACGGGCTCCCTCAGTCTCCCTCTCTCAATATTTAACCAACCCCTCCTGCAAACAGCTAATCTCCTTCTAGCTTGTATTTACACAGCTCATTATAAAATAAAGTGACAAGCAAAAGCTCAAGGGAAAAATTTTTGTGACAGGTTGGAGCAAGTAAGAAATCCAGGTGGTTTGTCCAAACAGAAAAATGTTATTGAGTCCAAATACTTACAAAAAAAATATTTTGAAAATTTCAAAACATACACGTTAAGAGAGAGTGGGATGAATTCACATCCAGTCACAGTCTAGGTCCAGCATGGACATATCTTATCAGCAAGTCCTATCTTGTTTCATCTGCTCCTAATCCACTCTCTCCCCACCCCCAGATCACTTTGAAGCAAATCTCAGACTCCATTAATCTGAAAAAACTTCAAGACTTGTTGTTAGACTTTAATGTTAATAAGATCAGGTTCAGTTTCTTGCCCAGATGACTTCATAGTGGAATGTATTTCCAATTACAAGTCAGCAGAAGCAGCTTCAAGTCTGGTGGTTCTTTTCTTTTTAAATATTTATTTATTTGACTGCACCAGGCCTTAGCTGTGGCACGCAGGATCTCTGATCTTAGTTGCCGCGTGCAGGATCTTTAGCTATGGCATGCTAACTCTTAGTTGTGGCTTTCAGGATCTAGCTCCCTGACCAGGGATTGAACCCGGGCCCCTGCACTGGGAACACGGAGTCTCAGCCACTGAACCACTGGGGAAGTCCTCTGCTTTCCTATTAGCAATAACCACACCTCAGGAAAACCTCCGGATAAGGCAATGGCACCCCACTCCAGTCCTCTTGCCTGGAAAACCCCATGGACAGAGGAGCCTGGTAGGCTGCAGTCCATGGGGCCACTGAGTCAGACATGACTGAGCGTCTTCACTTTCATGCGTTGGAGAAGGAAATGGCAACCCACTCCAGTGTCTTTGCCTGGAGAATCCCAGGGACGGCGGAGCCTTGTAGGCTGCCATCTATGGGGCTGCACAGAGTTGGACATGACTGAAGCGACTTAGCAGCAGCAGCAGGGAAACCTCATTGGCTAATGATACTTCACCTGTGCAACACTGGTGGTCTTTCTCTGTATGATATCAAGACTGGTCAGTGGTTTGAGATGTTCTCAGCCTGATCCATCGATCTAGTACAAAGTTCCCATCAGTTATTTTTCTCCCCACCACTGCCTGGATCCATTATTTCATGAAAAACTGAAAAGTGATATATCAGTGATAACTTTCCTCCTGCATTTATAAGCTGGATTTCTTCTATAAGGAAATATTGTTTCCTATTTGGTAACCCCAAGCTGAAGTTTATGCCAGAAAGGCAGGTCATTTGCTTGATTCCTTCCCTTTACTTAGTTTTCCTAATAAGTTGGTTTCCTAGCCTCCACAAAACGTCACCAATGAGTTAGTTTTTTAAAATATCATTATGAATTCATGAATATTAATTTATTTGATATGTTTCTATTTTTCCTGATACTTAAGTTATCCCAACTTTAACCAACCCTTGGAGTTGGTGTCTGACTTCTTTTGACTCAACATAGTGATCTTAGCTTCCTCGCTTTCTGGTGTGACAAGATGTCCCAAGCTACCATTTTCATTTCCTGCCAAACTTAGATTTAGCAGTTTCTTCAAGGAAACTTGTAGTGGGAAATGACATACAGAGATTACAGTTTTGATGAAGGGTACTCATGGCATCTGGGTTGGTTTCTAGACTTCCTAGTGAATAGAGCTAGAACAGTTTTATTTTTTAAATAATCTGAGTTTATACTGATTTCTTTCACTTTAGTATTACAGTATTTTCACTGAGCGTTTTTTATATTTATACCTCACTTTTCCTGTAAAAAAGTTTCTAACAAAATTAGTATACTTACTTATTTGCTTTATCTTATATAATAGTTTCAGGGTAAAAGGATAAATATTATCATAACCATATGATTATAAAACCAAACCAACGTTTATTTGGGGTCTTTTTCTATCCTTAGGCTATATCTGATAAGATACACATATATTAATAATTACATTTCTGTGTTTTAAAGTAATTTGATAATACTACCCAAAGTGATCTATAAGTTCACTGCAAGCACTGTCAAAATCCCAACAATGTTTTTGCAGAAACAAACAAAAAAATCCAAAAATTTATATGGAATCTCAAGGGACCCTGAAAAACCAAAACAGTCTTGAAGAACAAAAAGTTGAAGGTCTCACACTTCCTGATTTCAGAAAGTAAGTTAGTAAGAAAAATAGTGTAGTACTGGCATAAAGACAGACACCTAGACCAACATAACATAATAGAGAACCTTGAACCCTCATGTGTGTGGTCAAATGATCCTTAACAAGGGTGCCAAGACCACTCAATGATTTATATGGAATCTCAAGGGACCCAGAAAAACCAAAATAGTCTTGAAGAACAAAAAGGTGAAGGTCTCACACTTCCTGATTTCAGAAAGTAAGTTAGTAGGCAAAATAGTGTAGTACTGGCATAAAGACAGACACCTAGACCAACGTAACAGAATAGAGAACCTTGAACCCTCATGTGTGTGGTCAAATGATCCTTAACAAGGGTGCCAAGACCACTCAATGGGGGAACAACAGTCCCTTCAACAAATGATACTGGGAAAATTGCATATCCACATGCCAAAGAATGAATTAGGATGCATATTTTACACTCTATATAAAAATTAACTCAAAATGGATTTAATAACTAAACACAAACCCTGAAACCATAAAATTCCTTGAAGAAAACTTCATGACATTGGATTTTAGCAATGATTTCTTAAATATAACACCCAAAGCACAGATAATTTACACAAATAGGACATCGAACCTAAAGATTCTGTGTATAAAGGACACAACCTACAGAATGTCAAAGCAACCCGTGGAATGGCAGAAAGTGTTTGTAAATTACATCTGACAAGGGGTTAATATCCAGAATATGTAAAGAACTCCTACAACTCAATAGCAAAAAGACAAATAATCCAGTTCAAAAATGTGCATAGGACTTTAAAAGACATTTCTCCAACGATAATATACAAATGACCAACAAACATAAGAAAAGGTTCTCAACATCATTAGTAGTTAGATAAACGCAAATCAAAACCACAGTGAGATACCACCTCACACTCACTAGGATGGCTATAATAATAATAATGTGTTGGCAAGGATATGGAAAATCAGAATTCTTTTGCACTGTTGGGAGTACCAAGTTGTGCAGCCCCTATGGAAACCAGTATGGAAGTTCCTCAAAAAATTAAAAATAGAATTACCACATGATCCAGCAATCCCACTTCTGGGTATATATCCAGAAGAACTAAGCACGGGCTCTTAAAGAGGTATTTGCATACCCATGTTCATAGCAGCATGGTTCGCAATAGCACAGAGGTGCAAGCAACACAAATGTCCACTGACAGGTGAACGGTAAACCGAATGTCACATACTCATGTGATACAGTATTACTCAGCCTTAAAAAAGGAAGGAAACTTGGTCACATGCTGCAACATAGATGAACCTTGAGGACATTATGCAAAGTGAAGTAACCCAGTCACAGGAAGACAAACACTGTATGATTCTGTTTAAATGAGGCACCTAACGAAATCAAGTTCATAGACAGTAAAATGGCAGTTGCCATTGGCTGGGGGAAGAGAAAATGGGAAGTTGTTAATGGGTAGAGAGTTTCAATTTTGAAAGACGAAAAAATTTTGGAGATAGGTTATGCAACAGTGTGAATGTACTTAACACTACTGAACTGTACACTTAGAATGGTTACAGTGCTAAATTTTATGTGTTAAACACAATTAAAAAAAAAAAAAAGGTAATTGAAATAATGTATCTCTGTGAGTAAGCCACCACCTTAATATACCATTTACACTCATTAGTTTCACTGTGCTTTCAATTCTTGGGGCTTGCTTTGTATTTATTTAACTTTGGTTTAATTCTGGTTTATATTTTTGTGAAGTATTTACATGCATTCAAAGCCAAATTTACAAACAAGATACACTCAAGGAATTCTAACTTCTCCCCCTGTGTGCTCCATCCAAGTTCCTCCCTCTTTGTACAGGTAACAAAGATGGTTACCTCTACCTAGTCATATTCTCATCTGAGACAAAAAGTAGCACACCACGGATAGTTTTGTACCTTCCTCTTTTTACTTCACATATAGCTTGAAGATCACGCCACAGTAGTACACAGAGATACTCCTCATTTCACGTCTATAGCTGCATATTACTCCATTGTGTCGACATTCCACAGTTTACTTAACCTGTGGATAACTGGGTGGTTTCTCATCTGTCGTAAGTAATGCGTCAGTGATAACTCTGGGTACGTGTCTTTGTATACAGCCGCACTATCTCTTTGGGATTGATTCCTAGAAGTGGCATATTTACCATTATCAAGATGTCAGTTCTTCCCTAATTGATTGATAGACTCAATGTAATCCAAATCAAATATAATCCAAGTATTTGATAGATATCAACATACTAATTATGAAGTTTATATGGAGAGGTAAAAGACCTAGAATGGCCAACACAATATTGAAAGAACAAAACAGGGCTGACACGGCCTAGCTTCCAAGACTCACTATAGAGGTACAGCAGTCAAGAATTCCATAGTGTTCTCGAAAGAATAAACAGACAGATCAAGAGAACCGGGAGCTCAGAAGCAAAGCCACATAAACAGAAGCAACTGGTCTTTGGCAAAGCAGCAAAGGGAATAAAATGGGAGTAAAGATATCCTTTTCAGCATATGGTTCTGAAACAAATAGACATCTACATTCAAAAAAAATGAATCTATATACAGACTTACATCCTTCACAAAAATTAGCTCCAGATGGATCTTACACCTCAGCGTTAAATGGAAAACTGTCAAACTCCTAGAAGGTACTACAGGAGAAAACCCAGATGACCTTGGGTACAGTGATGACTTTTTAGATACAACACCAAAGACAGGGTTCATGAAATAATTAACTGATAACCTGAACTTCGGTAAAATCAAAGACTCCTGCTAGCAAAAGACAGTATGAAGAGAATGAGAGGAGAGGCCCTAGATTGGGACAACATGCTGGCAAAGATCACCTCTATTAAAGGACTTATACGGAATATATCAAGAACTCTTAAAGCTCGACAAAAGCCACCCAACTTAAAAACGGATCAAAGATCTTAACAAACACCAAAATACTTTTACCGTGTGTTCCAGCAATTGCACTTCCTGGTATTTGCTCAAATAAGTGCAAAACTTTATGTCTACACAAAAAACTGCACATAGATGTTTACACAGTAATGTAACTATAACTGCCAAGACTTGGAAGCAACCAAGATATCCTTCAGTGAGTGATAAACTGTTATAATCACATAACCAGTGCTACAAACATGAGCTACCATCTGTGTTCCTGCTGACCTCTCCCTCGACGTGCTCCTTTAGACCCCAAGATGCCTCCAGCTGTTAGTTCCTCCTTGGTTTCTTTTCACTCTTGTAATCATTTCCTTTATTACATTGTCCTGATGGAACTTACCATTTGTTCCCCCATAAAAATACTGACTGAATTCTAAATTCTAGCTATCACAGATAAACTTTGGCTTCCTAACGCAACAGATGCCTGCTTTCTTGTCTGTCTTCGTTCCTGGATTTGTTGGTCCCTCGAGGGTTGGGGGTCTATCATTGTGTTCTCAGAACTCAGTTGAGAGCTTGACCATAGTAAATGCTCGGTAAATGTTTGCTGACTGACTTAATGTGATTTCCCCTATTAGTGTCTATTTAAAACTAGAAACAGAAATCATCTAAAAGAAGTATAAGCACCTCTTCCAAATCTGTCACTCCAGAAGAATAACACTTTTTTGATCTGGCTTTTTTCAGAGACATGGAGGAAGACCCAATTCTTGCCATTTATTTCTTTGTTTCCCTTTTCCGGTCAGTTCCCCCATGCTGCTACTGTATTGAGTCCACAGCAAACACGATGATTTTCTGTACCTTGGACAAATCCAACTGCTACTGCCCCGATCTCTTGGCTGTCTTGGTGTTTTGGCCTGTGTCTTTTGGGAGAGAGGCTGAGGGGCCTGCAGGTAAAGAGGTGGGATAGATTTGGAGCAGGGTCCTAAGCTCCACAGCCCTTCTGAGAAGCAAGATCTTCAGCTCTGCAGAGGACAGAAGGGGTCCAAAGTGCTTTCAGCATCCTGGCTGTCAGGGAGACGGAAGGCACCCTGCTTGGCTGGACTCACAGAGCAATCTTCACTGGCTTCAAGTCCAGCCTCCTCCTCCTCACTTTCCCCTCCACTTTCGCCCGGCTCCCCTTAGCTGCTGGGAGCTGCTGTTTTTGCTTCACTCTCCTCTGTGGGGACAGCTTTATTTTTTATGGTTTTTTTTTCTCCCTATTGGGATACAATTCACGTAACATAAATTTCACCATGTGAAAAAGCACTTTAAAGCCCACAATTCAGGGGCTTTGTAGTAGGTTCACAACTCTGTGAAAGATTCATTGCCATCTAATCCCAGAAGATTTTTGCTTTGATCTTTGAAGCCAGAAAATGAAGGGGATGAACCTCATTAAAATAAAAGCATCCTGTGTCCCAGAGGCATTCACGGTTTGGTATGTAAAACCCCTCATTTGGTATTTTCTATTTATAACATTTTTCCTCCTCAAGAACCATGATACTGTTTAAAATTTTTTTAAGCTTTCACTTTATTTAAAGTATTATTTTCTTAGTTCCATTTCATTTCTTCAACATATCTCGAATCACTCCAGGCCAGTTAGTGGTAATGATAACAGTGAACCACAAGCAAGGCCCCATCCTCTGTGGTTTGCAGCCCAGCGGGCTTGACACCAGTAATCAGATTATTATGGTGATGAGTGCTGTGGGGTGAATATAACTGGAAGACAACCAAGTCTGGGAGGCAGGGGCGCTTTCCTGGTAAGAGCTGTGTTAGAGGCAAGACCTGGGGCCTGAAGAGGCTGGGCTAGGGAAGGGTGGCGGACCCAGGTCTGAGTGTAGCTGCAGTGTGGGGAGCTGAGGCCCTCAGTCAAGTGTGGCTAAAGCCTCAGGAGCTGCGGGAGAGTGGACACAGTGACAAGCCACACAGGCAAGTCACGGGGCCTTAGAGGCCATGCTGCCAGTTTGGGATGTCTTCAGTGGGAGCCCATCGAAGGAGTTAATCTGGGGTGGCAGGATTCGTCCAGCGATTGGAGACCACTTGGGAGGCTGCTGCAGGATGAGAAAGGGTGGCTGCCTGGCTTAGGGTGGAGTAGAGGGAAGAGATTTAAGAGACATTTGGGGGCGGGTCTTGAGTGTGATGTACCAGCAAGGTGGGTGGTCAGGTAGGGAACCCTGGTGAAGAGGAAGTGTGGTCGGGGGAGCCATGGGTTCTCTCCAGGACGGGTTGGATTTGAGGTACCTGGGAAGAAGCTGCATGGAGATGTCAAGCTGGTAGCTGGGGTGTCTGGCAGCTCAGTAGAACAGCCTGGGCCAGAGAGAGAAAGTCAGGAGAGGCAGAAAGTAACTGTGAAAACACTCTTCACATGCAGGTACTACAACATCCAAAACACTTCAGCAGACTACTTATTCACCTGAGTTTCCTCCTACTTCAGCGCTTCCCACTTTGTTCTGCCCATTCCCGGGTGTGTGTGGCACCCTCTCCAGGAATGTCTCTCGTCATGTACAATGACTCTCCCTCATCTGAAGCTCCTGGAGGGTAGGAAGGTCTTGCTTACCTTTGCATCCCTGGGATGTATTGTAGAAAGTCACTAGGTTTCTGACTGATGAGTCACCAAGAGAACAAAGGAATCAACGATTGTGTTAGAATCTGCATTAAAAACACCAATTAGAGTTATGGTGGACATCCACTTAATTTTATAGCACCCGTTATGATAGTTTAAAATAATCTCTATTTATAAAGGAACATATAAAATCATGCAGGACATCAAAATGAAGGCGTCTTCAAAAGTACAGCATGAAGACATATATAGGATCACAAAAATTCGGTCATATAAAAGCATTGCTGAAGAAGTCCTCCATGGAGCTTTCGAGGGTACATCTCAAAGGAAAATGGTCACTGGAGGTCACATCAAGCATAAGAGCTCAGCTCAGCTCAGGGACCATGAGAAGCTAAAAGCTTTACGTTTCCAAAAGGGTTGATAATCATTTCATTCCAAGTTGCACTGTTGACTGCTTTGATCTCTTCAACTGCAGAGTTGAGTTGGCTTCAGGGGTGTCCTTGGCTAAGATGGCCATGAGGACGATGAGAACAGCCTCCCCTCCTCTGCTCTGGGTCTTCCTCTCGGTGATGGGACCCCCAGGTGCGGCGCCCCCTCGCCCGGCACTTGGTTCAGCATCACGGGCACAACCCTCCAAACAAATGGGAAGCAAGATTTGCCCTTGTCCATTTATACACAAGTGCACGCATTTCAGAAGGTGGAGCTGGAACTCTCAGGCAGGAAATCACAGAATCAGGAGGGAGACTTTCTCAGTCACTTCCTCGAGTACACACAGTTGCAGATGTTTTGGTTACAAGGGTAGAAAACAGTTTCAATGTTCTTAGGTCCAAAATGTCATTAAATATGAAAGACAATCCTCTGTATGTATAAGCAAAAAAAAAAAGGAAGCCAATGGTAGCAGGTCACTGGGATTAAGAAGGCCACAGGCATACAGAAAAAATCTGATTCAAAGACTGAGGAACTGGCCCTAAAACAAGCAATACAGAGAGCAGAAACACAAACCCAGAGGAGAGGAAGATTCTAGAACAGGGAGGACAAAAGTGGAAAAATGTTATTAATATAAGGAGGATAGTCTTGCCTCAAAACTAAATGAAATATATCCACTCATCTGAAAGAGAGAAAATTTGCTAGATCTTAGTTGTTAGGATTGTATTTAAAATACCGTGTTTCTTTTATGTATCACAGAAGAAGCTAGCACTTTTCCTTGAAATCTGCTGTAACCGAGGGAGATCAATCCCTTTGCCTTTTTACACAGAAGCCACTATTCTTGTGATGTTCAAGACGAAGCATCATTAAACTGAAAGCAAAAGAGACCACAGACAGCTAACCTTAAATCTCCACAGAGGAAAAGTCCTACTGAGTGTTTAGGGAGAATTCCCAGAGTGAGAAACTGTAACTAGGGTTGACTGTTCCACATTTCATGTTGTCATGATGGGGATACCTTCAGGGGACAGGAACCCTCATCTCAATTATGCCAGCCTCATTCCATTACTATTTGTCAATCTGTAAAATAACTGCACTCTTCCGATTTTTTAGTGGGCTACTTCTAAGGGTTCTAACATACAACCAATAATCAATAAAGGCTGATTCTAGGCTGGTCTTAGGGCTAGGTGGTCCCAGGTAGCTCAGACGGCAAAGAATCTGCCTGCCAGTGCAGGAGACGCAAGAGACAGGGGTTTGATTCCTGGGTCGGGAAGACCCCTGGAGAAGGGAATGGTTACTCACTGTAGTACTCTTGCCTGGAGAATTCCACGCACAGAGGAGCCGGAGCCTGGTGGGATACAGTCCATGGGGTCACGGCTTAGCGACTGACACACACACAGGCTGGTCTTAACCAAGCCTGAAAGGATGCAAATAAATTTCATCCCCCAGCAGAGGGCAGCACCACATAAAAATTACCCTACAGGATAACAGAGGTGCAGCATCTTTGTCTATCACCATGCATTTTCCATATTATTATTTTATGGCCATGTAGCTTGTGGGATCTTAGTTTCCCAACCAGGAATTGAACCTGGGTCCCCTGCAGTGGAAGCACAGAGTCTGACCACTGGGTCGCCAGGGAAGTCCCTCTATAGTATAAAATATTTATTATGTAGTGTCACAACAGTAGAAGACTTCTTCACACAAGTTATCTTGAATACTGATGGGCAATCCAGGCAAACAGTTTAAGCCCTAACTATTTAAAATCTTATAATTTTAAGATTAAATTATTTACATTTAGCTTAATTTAAATTATTTAATGATTTAAATAACTCTGTGCTTTACTTGTCAGTCAGTCGTGTCCGACTCTTTGCGACCCCATGGACGGTAGCCTACCAGGCTCCGTGGTCCATGGGACTTTCCAGGCAAGCATACTGGAGTGGGCTCCCTTTTCTTCCTTCCACGTGAGTCTTCCTCTGTGTGCATACATCCTGGGTGTGTGTGTGGTGTCTACTTTGCTTTCCACTCCCATGCAAGTAGTAATTTTCTATTGCAACCAAATAAAATGCATATTACATAGAGCAGCAACACATAACACCATAACATTGCAGGTGAGAGTTTTGTTTAAAAGAGTGTACCTTGGAACTTAGCTAAAAAGAATTCATCCTTCTAATAGCAAAAGGACCTCATCAAAAGCAGATTCGTTCATAGTGTGGTCAATTCAACGTGGATTCCTACAGAACAAAGCTTTTAAGTATTAATGAATACATTTTAACAATTATTTGATCAATCAGTCACAAAGTAATTCCCTTCCTTTCCACTTTGACCTTTGTAAAGTATCAGCATAGTCAAACTAATACAGTATTTATCTACTAAAAATAAACTTTAAAGAAAATTATTTGGGATTATTACAGAATTGTGTTATAGTTCTATTTCAGTTGAGATTTACTTTTGATATTTCTGTATGTAACACAGATGAAAGTCATCCTCTATTTGGTCAAAGTCTATAATCTGAATCAACTTTAATTAAAAACAATTTTTGGTTAAATCTCTCTCTGCTAATATCATACTGTTAATAATTACAACTTTTCCTAAGGTAAATGCCAATGAATGTAGATGTCGATATGTGCAAATAATGATAGAGTGAAATTAAAACAACATACTTATATCAACTCCTATTTAATTAAAAAAAAAAAAAGTCCCTTCTACCCTGGCATTTCTGCTATACAATTATAATAGAAACTTAAGCTTTTATAGTCAGTGATGGAAACTATTAGCCATCAGGGCTTTGGAACTAATGCTGCCAAATGGAGAGATGAGTGGGCGATGCTCTGTGGTCTCGTGGTGTCTCTGTAATTCCTGAACATAAAGATAAAGGAGCGTTCTTAGCTCTGCCCATAGCTGAACCATTTGCACTCTTGTGTCAACATTTCTGATCCAACTCAAAGGTAATTTCAGCTGACATTTATGAACCATAGCCATGTTCGGGTGTCTATGAGGGTAAGTTCTGTCTAAGTTTGGGGGAATTCCCTGGTGGTCCAATGGTTGAGACTTTGCCTGCCAATGCAGTGGGTATGGGTTCAATCCCTGATCACGGAACTAAGATCCCACACGCTTCTTGGCCAAGAAACCAAAACATAAAACAGAACAATATCATAACAAATTCAGTAAAAACAAATTTTAAATTCAAAATGCTTTAAAAATGGTCCACATTAAAAAAAAAAAAACTTGAAAAAAAAAAGTCAGCTTTGAGATTGAAATCTGCAGTTTGGAAATTTGGAAACACGTCCCACAGGACATTTGTCATGCTGGGACCCCCCCTTCCATCACAAGGGGGTGTCAGGATCCAAGGAGAGATGACCCTCTGGCTTGAGGGTCTGGAACCACGAGACACTAAATAAGCACACCCTTTTGGTTCCATTTCCCTAAATGTCCATAATAAATGTGAAAGGCTCATCTGCACTTTCCCATAGTACATGCTGGGTTAACATATGAGAACACGTCACACGCAGCCTAACGAAAACACCACGTGGACGTGCTTGTACATGCTCAGTCGTGTCCGACTCTTTGCGACGCTATGGACTGTAGCCCACCAGGCTCCTCTGTCCATGGGATTCTCCAGGCAAGAATACTGGAGAGGGCTGCCATTTCCTACTCCAGGGGAGCTTCCCGACCGAGGGAGAGAACCCGAGTTCTTGCGTCTCCTGCACTGGCAGGCAGATTCTTTACCATTGCTCCACCTGGGATCTCGAACGTGGTACAAAATCAGATGTTCTGTGCAGTGCCAAGAACACAGCAGGCAGTCAACATGTAACAACCACCCCACCGGACATCAAGTTGTGAAAGAACCCAGTTTTTAAAACTTACCTTTTATTTATGACCGCTGCTTTGGGTACATCTTTTGATAAACTTGGCACTTATCTGCTAAATCTGATGAGCTAGGTGTGACTAACACCGACTAAATCGGAAGTGATCAGTAGGTCTCTACAGTAATTTTGCAAGTTTAGAGATAACATTTGATGACTACGTACCAGCAACCTCTGTAACTGCTGTAAACAGTGGGGAAAAAATGTCAGTGGTTTAGAAAATAACTTTGAGTTAATCCTAATCTTTCTTGTACTCCTATCAATGTTAGTCATCACTTTTGCTTCTTTTAGTCAGGAAGCAAAAGAATTTATACAGAATCCTCCCAAACTGGATGAAGTACCTTAATTTTCTAAGCCTACAGCCAAAACCAAATAGCACTTTTATGAAACTGTCAAGTAAACCAAGGCTTCCCTCCCATCCTCCACACCTTCCACAGTAAACCATCAAATAAGAATTCTGGATATTCTTTGGATCTAATCTTTCATTTGGTTTTAAATCCTCTAAAATTTGGATTTTAAAGCACAGCTCCCCTTCCAATATCATCATTAAAGATTCCTCTTTCTTGGCTAATGTGCTGGGTAATACTGAGGCTCTGTCTTAAGCTCAGATAGTAGGTTTTAGAGGGGGTTTTACCCATGGGCTGAATTGTGATGTACAATATCTGAACTGTACAAGATTGTGATGGATTTTGCCATACATCAGTATGAACTGGCCACAGGCATACATGTGTCCCTTCTATCCCGAATCCCTCCTCCCTCCCCAGATTTTTATTTATTTCTCAACTGAGCTTTCTCTCTGGGGCAAAACACTTGACCTGATAGAAAAGACACAGAAATAAATATTAAATTAACTTTTGAAAAGTCAAGGATACTGGAAAGGCCAACCCTTTGTCAATACTTTTCCCGTGGTGGTCCTTATTACCCTGCTAATTCCTGACTTTGTCTTCCCAATAACCAATTGTTCTAATAAACATTTCTTTCAAAAATACTCAAGCAAAGACCTCTTTGACAGCACCCAGATTATACAAGTGTTTGAATGAGAAAGACGGCACCTGTGTCCTAGAGTGTATCACTGCATAATGCCAGTAACCTGTAAGTTCACTTAAGCACTTTATAACAAAAAGAGTAACGGACTCAAGGGTGACTGCTCTCTGTGGTTTTCTTCTAAGCTGTGGGAGTGTCATTACTCATCAGGGATCTTGTGGATGATGACTTTTGGCGGCCATCAACCATCTTAGTTCCAATCTCAATCTTCAGTATTTAAAGGAGGGGAACTTTTATTTTCATCATGGCATGAATCCATTCTGATTATAGATTTGGCCCTGGTCCCCGTAGGAGCTTACAACACTTTTTCCCCAACTCCAGATTCAAATATTAAATTAAAACAGATGTGCAAAACTAAAGGAAATTCCACCACCAAAAACATACTCGACCCCTCCAAAAAACTGCCAGCTCTGGGGAAAACCAGTGTCCATGGTTCCGGGCCCTTCTCCTAAACCTGAAAAAGAATAGAGTCAGGACCTTCCCAGCGGTCCAGTGGTTAAGACTCCACGCTCCCAGTGCAGGCACCATGGGTTCGATCCCTGGTTAGGGAACTAAGATCCTGCATGCACCACAATGTGGGAAAAGAGGGAAAAAAAAGAACAGATTCACATTGCTCCTTAACCTGCGATTGTTTCAATGTCCGAGAGGCCAATGAGATGGAGCCGAGGTCTAGAAGTTCCTGGGGTGCTCTCCACGCCCCCGCTTGGGCCACTCCTCGTCCACCCACCTGCGCAGCACCTTCTCCACGTCGGCCCGGTGGTACAGCCGGCAGAGCTCCATCAGCTGGCCCACCGTCCTCTGACTGTTCCGGAGCAAGAACTCCAGGGTGGGGCTCTGCGGTCGCTGCTCCAGGAAGCACAGCTCGTCGTAGGGCATGCCCCACTTGCTTGCAAAATTCCTCCAGTTTTTGACTGTTGGGTGACAGGGATCCAGCTTTATCCTGATCACATCTAGTAAGTCCTGGTCATTGAGCAAGTCGCTGATGGTGGGGACTCGGAGCGAACAGGAGGGACAGGAACAGGCCTCCGTGCAGGACACATCCTTGCTCACTTCTGCAGGGTAAAGCACAGGGTGCGTGTGTCAGCAAGAGGCCCTGGAGACGTGCTTATCTCTTCAGTCCTTTATTTTCCTACTGAATTGCTCATAGCACCAGGGTGAGCACGGCACCCATTTCAGGATACTCACTTCTACATATTCACCAATAATGCCTTGTTCTTTGCGGTCAAGAAGAGCTGCTCTGCTGGAAGCGGTGGCAAGACTGTATAAAGCCAGTGTTCCTTTCTGAGACTGTCTGTCCCCCAGGCTGTGCGTTTGTGAGCCAGCCGGCCAGATAAGGGCCCCAAAGAGCAGAGCTCTCTCCGTGGGCAGATAGCCAGTCCAGGGGGGTTGGACTCAGCCATCCCAGGAGAAACCAGCCCATTCTCACCTGCTCCTCCCTTCCAAATTACAAGTCAGCCTTGTCAGCTTTTTAAGGTCAAGCACTGCATGTCAGAGTGTAAAGTATTACACAATTCTTCAAAAGGTCTTTATTTAAAAAAAAAAAAAATACACGCACAACCCAAAACTGGAATATCCACTCCAAACACATATTTGAAAATGAATGATAACTGATAATGCCAGACTTTTCAGATTTATGGCCACCTTATCATGGCTTTGCCTTTATTTATTTATTTATTTATTTTTAACACATAGGGCTGCCTTTGAAATGGAGCCAATACCCTGAGGTATGTGCAGTGGGCTGGGTGAGTGGGTGACTTTGAGCTCAGCCTCCCCAAGAAGGGGGCATCCCTGGTGGCTCAGATGATAAAAAATCTGCTGCAATCCTGGAGACCCAGATTCAATCCCTGGGTTGGGAAGATCGCCTGGAGAAGGGAATGGCTACCCACTCTAGTATTCTTGCCTGGAGAATTCCATGGACAGAGGAGCCTGGCAGGCTCCAGTCTATGGGGTCGCAAAGGGTCGGAAATGACTGAGCAACTAACACTTCTGCTTTTGCCAAGAAAAGCAGCCCCAGCACAGAGGAAGGGCCACCTTCCTATCCATCATCTCTGGCCTCCCTGCAGTATCTGCCATGTTAGCAGAGGATGAAGCCAGTAGGTAAGCAGTAAATAGCTTAGAGGGAAGACGTTAGTAGGCAAGAGACAACTCAGAGTACAGCTGTATGCGGGGTCTGCACAGCAACCCAAGTGAATTAAAACTCTGCAACTGCACTGAATTTCCTAGCCCCTCTCACTGGGGATATTTAACCACCAAAGGCAACACTAAAGATCACTGACTTGGAAAATTCTGGGAGGTTATGATGCCTTTTTCTACACTGAACTGTGTGGACTGCCCAACTTAGTAAAGTAAAAAATTTGGAGAAAAGAAAAAAAAAAAAAAGGAGTCACTCATGTATGGATGTGAGAGTTGGACTGTGAAGAAGGCTGAGCGCCGAAGAATTGATGCTTTTGAACTGTGGTGTTGGAGAAGACTCTTGAGAGTCCCTTGGACTGCAAGGAGATCCAACCAGTCCATTCTGAAGGAGATCAGCCCTGGGATTTCTTTGGAAGGAATGATGCTAAAGCTGAAACTCCAGTACTTTGGCCACCTCATGCGAAAGAGTTGACTCACTGAAAAAGACTCTGATGCTGGGAGGGATTGGGGGCAGGAGGAGAAGGGGACGACAGAGGATGAGATGGCTGGATGGCATCACGGACTTGATGGACGTGAGTCTGAGTGAACTCCGGGAGTTTGTGATGGACAGGAAAGCCTGGCATGCTGCGATTCATGGGATCGCAAAGAGTTGGACACGACTGAGCGACTGAACTGAACTGAACTGGTTATTATAAAATTGAGAACTAGAAATTTTGAGGTAAATACAAAGTAAAAGATAACAAAACCCATGAAAATTATGCTCATACTCTAACCTACTAATATAACTTCTGAGAATCCAGCCAAAGGAGATCATCTAAAATATGTAGGTACTTGAACATTTTTTATTATAGTCTTACTCTTATTATACATTTTTAATAAACTTAAAATCAAAGTTAGGGGACTAGTAAAATAAATTATTGTTACTATTTGAAGGAATATTATTTAAGAAATTACAAAGACTATATAACAACCTAGAAAATGTGTGTGTTGTCATGTTAAGTGAAAAATGCAAAATGTAAGACATTTATGTACTCTGATTAAAACCATGGGAAAAGTCTCTGTTAATAGTACCATGGAAGGAAATGTACAAAAGTAATCATAGCTTCTGTGGTTAATGTAGGATTACGTTTTTATTTTCCAAACTTTCTCAGTGTGTATGTCGGGGTGTGCTCAGGTGTGAGCTGTGTGCTCAGTTATGTCCGACTCTTTGCAATCCCATGGACTGTAGCCCACCAGGCTCCTCTGTCCATGGGATTCTCCATGTAAGAATACTGGAGTGCGTTACCATGCCCTCCTCCAGGGGAATCTTCCTGATCCAGGGATTGAACTTGTGTCTCTTGCATTGGCAGGCAGAGTCTTTACCACTGCACCACCTGGGGTTATGCTTTTATTTTCCAAACTTTCTCTAGTGGTGTTTATATTTCTACAATAATGAAACCCATGTATTACATTAACAAACATACTGTTCAGCACTGAGCCGACGTATCAACACAGCATCCCTCCTCTTTGCCAAGCTTCACTTACCCCTTTGAGGCCACCTCTTCCTACCTTCTCCATGATTTGTTTCATCAAATACCTCCTTTCTTTCCCTTCACCTCCAGACACCCATCTCTACTGATTCTCTTTCCTTTATCCACAGGTAGGTATATAGCTCCTCTATCACAAAAAAATAAGAACCTCAAACTGCCACTCTCTGGTTTATAATTCACTGAAGGACTTTCTATTACTCTTCATTTTCTTACTGTTTTTAAAATATTTGTTATTATTTTGGGGGCTACACCACATGGCATATGGGATCTTAGTTCCCCAACCAGGATGGAATCCACACAACCTGCAGTAAAAGCTCAGAGTCCTAACCACTGGACTGCTGGGCAAGTCCCAATTTACTATTAAACTTCTAAAAGGAGAAATCAAAACCTGTTGCCTACAATGCCTCACCATGTTATTAATCTTCACTTTCTTTGGCTTTGAGCAGCATCTGACCAGCCCCATTCTTGCCAACCCTGTAGAGACCAGACCCAGTTCCCCATGCCCCACCTGTGGACCAGAGTCCACTTCTGATGGGGTAGATAAATCCAAAGAAGCAGATCCCCACCTGGCCTGGAGGATCACCTGGACCCCCTGCTGCTGCTAATGCCCCCATCACATCACTCCCCTTGGGCCTGCCTGCCTCTAGAACTGAGCCCAAGAGTCTTGTGCCCCCTTTGAACACTGTCTATTGCACTGAAGACTGTTTTCCCAGAACTCAAGCCCCTTATCCCCAAGCACATCCTACCTTGTCCCAGCCACATCCTTTTTCTTGTCTGCCAGACACGCTGCGATCCCAGCCTGTCTCACTGCCAAGTCCCTGGGAGTTACAAGGAGGTGCTCTAGTCCTGTTCTTAGCCCAAAGCTTTCCTCTTCTGCACTGTGTCCCTTTGGTTTTCTCCGCTCCCAACCTCTACAAAGATCTCCCACTAGAATGGAAGACCCTTTCTTTTTGCATCTGCAGGATCTAATACAGCTCTTGACACACAGCAAACACTTAACCAACGTGGATTGAGTGAATGAATGAATAGCCAACCCTTCCAGCTCACCTGGGCTCCAGAACTGACTACTAGAAAGCGTCTCTTGATGTTCAGATGACATCTCCAACTCAAAGGGCCCAATACAGTACTTATATTTTTCCAAAGCACCTCAAGTCCCCTAATGACACCTGCAATTCTTCAGCAGCCTTACAGACTTTTTTTCTCTATCCAACCAGTTACCAGGGTCCAAATCTCCCCTGGAAGCTCTCCATACCTCTCTTCCCATCTTATTTCCCATGACTTTCTCGAATATAATCTGGGCTCCAGAGAAGGGGGACTACCCACTTCCTGAATAGACAACCTATATTTTCTTTGTTTCAAAGTTTAATAAAATGAAAAGGAAAAAAATACAAGCTCAGTGTAGAACATTTAAAAATTATATTCAGTTATGAATTTTGTGTAAACTTGAACATCTAGGGTTTCCCCATAGTTGCATGGCTATGAGTAACAATTTGATGCAGACCCTTACATCTAAATTTTTGGCCACCTCTTTAATTATCTCTCCAGTAATGGGACTATTAGGCCGAAAAGTATGACCATCTTATGCTAACAGTGCATATATCCTAAACTGCTTTCCAGAAATAAATGTTGTACCAATTTACATTCCAAACAGAGAATAGTGATGGTGCATATCTCAGCTGACCTTTGTCAGCACCAAGTAACACTTTAAAAAATATCTTGGTCAGTTGCATAGGTGGAAAATGAAGATTTCCTCTATGACTTTTCTGATGTTTTCTCTCTGATCAATTATCTCTCTTCTTTCTCTCTCCCTCTCACTGAATTCCTCTCACTGAAATTCCCCTCAGCTACTGAACTTGTCTATCCTATGAAACCCACCTCAGAAATACCTTCATTAAATCCCCTGGCTCTGCCTGCAATGCCGTCTCACCCAGTCTCATCATTGTGTTTGCATCTCCTGACTTTGCCTTGCAGTGAGATATTCCATATGATCTTTGTTGTTGCACCTTCAGGGCCCTGAGAAAAGATTCATATCCTTCTGCAATGTGTACACATCTTAGAGTTCTAAAATGTTGAATTACATTTCTGTGTAACATAGTGAGAGTTATTCTTCCCTTCCATTAATAATGGTGTGGTGTATCTGGAAGTAAGACTTTAGTTCCATGATGGGACAGAAATTTATTTATAATGCGCTTTCTAACATTGAATGTGCCTTTTGCATTCAAGGGGGAAACTGTGCAATTTTCTTTGCCCTTATTTAAAAGTAGGGTCAAAATCCAGGGAACTCAAATCGGGGCTCTGTAACAACCTAGAGAGGTGAGGTGGAGTGGGAAACGGGACAGAGGTTCAAGAGGGACCCATATGTACACCTTTGGCTGATTCATGTTGATGTAGGGCAGAAACCAACATTAATACTGTAAAGCAATTATCTGTCAATTAAAAATAAATAAATTAAAAAAAAATAAAGGTGGGTATATGGGAAAAAAGTAGAGTCAAAATAATAATCTGTCAAGTAGAAAAACAAGCAGGTTACCAAAGGGTATGTATAATTCAGTTTTTATAAAAACAAAATAATACAGTCATTTTAATCCACATAAAGCATATATTATACACACATTCATGGGCAGAGGAAAAATCTAGAAGTATGCATAAAAACGTTAACAATGGATGGTCCTAATTTTCTATAGTTACTGTAGAAATATAAAATAAAATTATTTTTATTATTAAAATTTTTATTATTAAATAATTATTTTTATTATTAAAAATACATTTTTTAATGTCACACAAAAATAAACTATTTATATCTCTAAGTCCAGAATGAAATGCATTGCTTTCTGAAGGTCTGCCCTGTATTACCTCCGTAACACTCAGGGTTTTAGCAATGTTTTCTCCTTTAGTGTCAAGAAGAATGAAAATCGTTAAGGTTTCTGTGAAGCTCCTCTAAGCCTTCTAGTGTATGAGAAGCTTCTGTTTCTTTGAACACCACCACCATGCATTTATCAGTTTGTTTTAAAACGCATGATGTGTCAAAAATCTATTGTTTCCTTTTTTATTTTCAATGACACACATGCTAAACCATTTTCCCAACTGGAATCTACACAAAC
The DNA here is from genome assembly GCA_006410675.1 of Oreotragus oreotragus. Classification (NCBI taxonomy): domain Eukaryota; kingdom Metazoa; phylum Chordata; class Mammalia; order Artiodactyla; family Bovidae; genus Oreotragus; species Oreotragus oreotragus. Next base: position 36,571 of record SJYX01000323.1, read on the forward strand.
TGCCAACAGTCATGAATTTAAAGTTGTCTTTTGAATCATAAACTATAATTAGTTCTCTGAGGACTTAAGCAAACTTTTTTTTCCCCTATGAAATATATTTTGTCCTGCCCTCCTGTAAACACCTATCATGTATTCGTGTGCATGCAAGGAAAGAATGGCTGATGCTTTGGGGTAAGAAAAATCATGGGAAGAGAAACATTTAGAACCAAAGAAGTTTTCCTAAGAGATGGGGGGAAAAATGGGATTATTATTGGATGCTACTCAGTGGCAAGCTCACGATATCTGTACAGGAGAAACTCAAAAACTGTTTACTAAATGAATGAATGAGAATTGTTTTTTCTCCTCTGGAGACAAGGTAGGTTTCTTATTACTGTGTGAGGCATTTTAGGATGTGAAGAGATAATTACTAGCAAAGGAAAGAGAATTTACTGGTGTCTGTTGGCTGTTAACAGAAAAATACAAAAGACTGATTCTAGATTTGGGGGAAGGAAAGGAGAGTGTTATTGAGGAGAGAGAAGTCAGTTATGTATAAAAATTCACTTAGATTCTCTAACAAGTAGGGTCCTTGCTTGTCATGTTTTGACACTTGCATATTTTCCACTGATGAAAAACAAGAACGGATTGCACCATTAATTCATAATAACTTCTTAGAGGCCAAAACCCTGGAAGGACTTGCCTTCTGTAAGTTTAGTCTGAGTCCTGGCTTGAACTAAGGAAGAATTTATCAGTGGCCAAATTTATCAGTGATTTTTATCATCACAGTAACTGTCATTTATTAAATGCTTAATATATAACCGGCCCTGCACTGTACCCTTTTATATCAGGAGTCCCCAAATTCTGGGATCTTATGCCTGATGATCTGAGGTGGAGCTGATGGAATAATAATAGAAATAAAGTACACAATAAATGTAATGTACTTGAATCATCCTGATACCATCCCCCACTCCCACCCCCAGATAGTGGAAAAACCCTTTCACAAAACCAGTCCCTGGTGCCATAAAGGTTGGGGACTGCTGCTTCACATGCATAATCCTGAATCAGCTGCATCACATGGGGCTCCTCAAACCCTGGAGCCCCAGCTTTCCAGGGCTTGACTGCTAAATGGCATTTAATATCCCTGGACTTCAGATTCCTCATCTATCAAATGGAGATGATAACATAATAATTCCTATATCTCATGAATTAAATGAGATAAATGATGTGAAAACATTTTTGTTAAGTCTTCAGTTCAGTTCAGTTCAGTTCAGTTGCTCAGTCGTGTCCGACTCTGCAA
>SJYX01000325.1:7802-113639 GCA_006410675.1 Oreotragus oreotragus
GTGTTCTTTGGAAGGAATGATGCTAAAGCTGAAACTCCAATACTTTGGCCACCTCATGTGAAGAGTTGAAAAAGACTCTGATTGGAAAAGACTCTGACGCTGGGAGGGATTGGGGGCAGGAGGAGAAAGGGACGACAGAGGATGAGATGGCTGGATGCCATCACCGACTCGATGGACATGAGTCTGAGTGAACTCCAGGAGTTGGTGATGGACAGGGAGGCCTGGTGTGCTGCGATTCATGGGGTCACAAAGAGTTGGACACGACTGAGTGACTGACCTGAACTGAACAGGTACTCCTAAAGTGAGTGCTGTCAGAGTGCTCACAGTTGATGAGTAAAGATTTTCTTATTCAAATTTCACTGGAATTGGAATTTGCTCTATTATTTCCCAAGGAGGTGCTTTTATATGAGGGTTGGAGAAAAACACTTGCTGTAGTATCCTTAAGTATAAGAGAAAGGCTTATCTATGTTGGCTCCCTTTCTGGAAGAAGGGATATAAGCCTACACAGAGTTCAAGTGCACAGGATACATCCTGATTCTGAACCAAGATAGGGTACAGCACAGCTCAGTCATTCCAGTAAAAAAAAAAAAAAAAAAGATAAAACAATCAGTCTTTCAAAGGCCATCTCATGGCAAGCCAGGCTCAGAGAACAGTTTCACAGGACACTAGTCTCTCATTGATCATGTCAAATTAAAGCCGGCTAACATGAACTGACAGTGATTCATTCAAAACAAGGTGTTGGGAAAAATCAAACTCAGAGCTTCTTCTTCTTTCTTCTAAGCAATATAGACTTCCCCACAGTCTGTAATATATTAGGAAGGGAAGGAAAATTGACCTTATCAATAATCAGTGAAAGGATGATGAATGCTTTCCCTCAGGGTTCAGAAACCTTCAATGCCCCCTTGCCATGGAAATGGAACAATCCAAATGCCTGCAGCTATTCTTAGTCTAGGACTCTCCACAGTCTCCACCTACTCCCCCCAGTTCAGTGTGAAGCACATGAGTCATCTCGCTGGAATATGATTGCCCTCCATTCTTTATATATTTCTAAGTTCCATTTAGCTTTCAAAGTCCATCTCAAGTCATACCTTCTCCTGGTCGCTACACTGCCCACACAATTCACTGGACTCCCTTCCCAGAAATGGCAGAGCCCTGACTAAAGTACCAAGGCAGCCCTTGCCTCGCACTTTTATACATGCGCTCCCTCCTCAAGGAAAGCACCAGTCTTTTGCGAGTGGAAAATTACATTAGTTTCCTGGGAGTACTATAACAAATGATCACAAATCACGTAGTTTAAAATAACAGAGTTATATTCTCTCACAGCTCCAGAGACTAGAAGTCCAAGACCAAGGCATCAGGAGAGTCATACGCTCTCTAAAGGCTCAAATGGACGGCCTTCTCCATGCCTGTCTCAGCCTCAGCTACTGCCTGCAGCCGTTGGCATTCTTGGTCTTGTAGCTGTATTCCTCTAATGTCTGCCTCCATCCTTGTGTGGTCATTTTCCTTCTATGTTAATATCCCAGTGTGTCTTCTCTTTTTCTTATAAGGACACCAGCCATATTGGATCTAGGGTCCACCCTAGTATCTGGTGGCTCAGACAGTAAAAAATCCACCTGAAATTGAACCCAGGGAGACCTGGGTTCAGTCCATGGGTTGTGAAGATTCCCTGGGGGAGGAATGGCAACCCATTCCAGTGTTCTTGCCTGGAGAATCTCCATGGACAGAGGAGCCTGGCGGGTTATAGTCCATGGGGTCGCAAAGAGTCGGACATGACTGAGCAACTCAGCATAGCACTAGTGGCATATGATCCCATACTAACCATTTGCATCTGCAAAGACCCTATGTCCAAATCAGGCCGCACTGTGAGATTCTGGTTAGATATAAATTTGGGGGAACACAATTCAACCCAAGCCAGAGATAAAATCACCCTGTTTGTGATGCTTGGTATCTTCCTTTCACCAGGAGAACTACAGAGCTCAGCTGATAATAACGACATTATACTTATGGGGATTGCTTTGTTTGAGATGATATGCTGATCTCTGCAGGGGACCCTTTCCGCACTGACTCAGTCAGAGAAAGGCAGTAAAAGTACTCTTCCTGTAAGTCTTGGTTCTACTAAGAAAAAGCCAATCACTTTGTAATGGTAATTGCTTTTGACCTGTTCTTCTGGGAGGCCGCTGATAGATACAATGGAGTTCACTTAAGCAAAGCTTTAGTATAAGAGATCAGGAATAATTAAAGCAAAGAGAGTGGGGAGAGGAAGCAATCATGGAGAAGCCTCATCGTAAAGCATGGAAAATGCCACGCTGGATTCACTCTGTGTAAAGGTCAGCCCTAACATGCCAACCTTTCTGAATTTCATTTGAAGGACTCTGTTTAAAATATCATGCTACAAATTTGCTAAAGAACCATACACTCTGGGAAAACCTTTCATACAGCTGCAGAAGACAGTGTTACCACATTAGAGTTCAAAACTAAATTAAAACAATATAAATTTCCTGAATTCTAGGGAAACAAAAAGGAACACACCAAACTTTAAATATCCAGGAGAACAGTCTGGTAGAAGGGAAGTAAACAAAAAATGAACAAACAAAACCCCACTAGTCTTGAATCAGAAAAATGTGCTTCCAATTCTAGGTTGCTAGTTGCTGGCTTTGTGACAATTCAGCAAGTTTAGACTTGACACCTTTCTCTAATATGGGGTAATACTTGGCATGCTTACTATAAGTGATTATTTTGCAAAACAAAATGAAATCTTATGCATGAAACATTTTGTGATGTCATTATTCACTCCAGAAATATTCATGACAATTTTGAAACCCTCAGATAAGCAGTTACATGTTATCTTAATCAGGATCAAAGTTACAACCAAATATCATCTGCCATCTTGAAATAAAACAAATTTGTTCTTGAGTAAGGTCCTAAGGGATCTGCCCAAACTGGTTGCCTAGGAGAAGAGACATTTAATTAAAGGTTAAGCAAAATTGAAAACTGCAATCTGAAATATATAAATTAGAGTTTTACAAGGTGATCTAGTCAGAAAACCAACAAACATGCTGATGGAACACCTACTATGTGTAGATGTTCTCTAAGACTGAAGGAGAAACAGACCTTAAAAAAATTAGTACCACAAAACCTAAAAAGACAAGAACATAGCCATACACTATGAAAAACAAATACATACAGTGTCAAAGTAGTGCAGGAAGAATACAGAGGCAGGGCTAAATAATAGCTGAGTGACTTCATTGTAAGGAGGGATCCCTATGGATATAAAGGTCAGGGAAACATTATGCAGAAAGAGGTGAAGAGTTTTGTAGGTGGTAATTTTGAGTCTATGAGATGGAACAGACTCTAAAACATCTTGGATGTAGTGAAGTTGTAAGGTTTGAGAATGAGGAAGGAGAAGAAACTTTTGTTTTGATCCGGGGCTTTTCCACTTTAAGTATTCTTCTGTCACTGAGGTTATTACCTACAGTATCAGTCTGGACCCTAATGTCAGACTGAAACAAAAAGGATTTTAGCAAATCAGCTAGACTTAGGAGAAGCCTTAGTTAGATATATTATCATCTGTTCTGTTCATTCCAAAAAAAAAAAAAAATGAGGATGTGAAGATTGATCTATTTATCTTTAGGGTGCCATGGACACTTGGCCAGAATTCCCACTATTTACAGAGAAATGAATCCATCCACTTGTTTCAATTTCTTTAATGATAAAATATATAGATGTATTAAAATACTTGTACAAATATATACATACACATACACACTAAGAAGATTTGACTACGCTAGTATTTTTAGAAAAGGAGAAGAGAAAAAAAAAAAAACTTGATGAGAGATGAAGTATGAAAAAAATCAGAATGGAATTTAAAGTTACAAAATGGAAGTGTTTTTAGCAGACTGAACAGGAGAAAATGATCAAACTGAACTTAGCTGGATTGGAACAATGCTTTCTAAAAAGTGACCTATTCAGAGATGGGAAGATCTTACCCCTTCGAGAAGAGACAATCAGCTTTTGTGTGCAGTGTCAGTGTAAAAGCTGCTTCCAGCTGAGAGGAGAGCAGCCCCGCACTTGCTTTCGAGAGGAGATGGTAAGATGACAGAACGATGAACTTTAATGGGCTATCAGATATTTTTAAATAGCATTTTCCATTTTAAATGTGGATCCAAACCCAATGCTTATAGAATGAGGGCTAAAAGCTTCAATTCAAACCAGCAAGGCCATCACCAGTATCTGCGCCAAAAGCTCTCTGACAAAAATACACTTGATTTCCAACCAGCAAGAGACTAGTTATTCCATTTAGGGAAATGACATCGTGATGACCTAAAATTACCCTTGCAGTTTCTGCAGACTATAGCTTCAGCAATGCATCTATTCCAAGTTGCACAGAAAAGCTTTGCTAAGGCTTTTAGAGAACTCTCTACAGGGGAATCATGCTTTCTTTGCTGCTTTGCTAAAGGTGATATGAACACCTGTCAACATGGTGCTTACCAACCACTCAAGCTGGAGATTCATTCATTTAGGAAAAGTTATCGAATGCTTCCAATGTGCCAGGCTCAGTGCAAGATGCTGGCGATACAAAAATTAAAGACATAATGCCTGCCCTCAAGATCTATTGTCCTTTGGGGAAGACAACAAAGTAAACTAATAATCAAAATGCAGTAAAGAAAGGTGGCCAGGTAATTCCTGGAAGAGCAATTGAATTTTGCAGCCTTCACCATCTGCAATCTGGCCCAGGTCCTTTCCTAATACTAATCTCCCTAAGATCACCAGGACTACTCAACCTTTCAATTTGATGGCCAGTTTAATCTTTATCCCATCCATTTTCCAACGGCATGTGTCATTTTGTGTTGTCTACTGATTTTCAGAACCATCTCTTTCATCTGTTTCTAGGGCTGTGCAATAACTCGATATTTCTCCTATCACCTTGAAAATTCCTTCTAAATTTTTTGAAGTAGTCTTTTTCATAGTTTGGTCCTCAGACTTTAGGGTCAAAAAGAATAGGATTCAATTCTACCTATATGTGCCTTCCTTAATACAATTCCATCTTGCAGGCTTCCATACAAAACTAAGCCTCCAAATATGTCCCATATATAATCCATTGTCAATTCTGTTCATTAGATCCTGGAAATGCTTCCAAGTTTCCATTTAAGATGGTAAACAGAGCCCACATATTTGACTACATCATTGCTAAATTTTCATTTATATTTACAATGTTATATAAAAATATGTGTATTTTAGAAAACTGTATCAGTGTGACCAAACAGGGAAGGATGCCATTCACATCCTCAATATTGTTGAGAACATTTTTCCAAGATATGATATGGGCTTAAATTGCTAGATAGAAAAATCACATACTAGGCTTAGATTCAGTACATGGAAGGCAAACTCTCCAATCCTTTGAAACACAGAAGTAGGACCTAGAGGGATGGGGAAGGATCTGAACAGTAATCAACGGAGGCCAAATCACAGGAATTCCCTGGTGGTCCAGTGGTTAAGACTCCACTTTTCTAATGCAAGGGGTGCAGATTCGATTCTTGCTAGGGTCCCACATGCTGCCCAGCCAAGAAAAGAAGGGGGAGCCTGAATCTTACTGTGTGAATGACTTCAAGATGGATATCACGGAAAGCACTGAGTCTCAGGTCACCAGGCTTGGACTTCTACTCCAGAGTGCTTTGGCCACCACACAAAAAACACCAAATGAAATAGGGAAATTTCCTCAGAAACACCCTGAAAATCACCTGACTGACCTATGCTCTTTTCTGCAGTTTTATTTTGCCAGAGAAAGACCCAAGCCATGACTAGTGGGAAGGGAGTTATTACTATAGGCATTCTGTTCAGCAAGAAACTTTTACTCTTCTGATAGAAGCTTGTTTTCCTGTGTCTGTCTGCCATGTATGCTTGTTGAAGTAGCTCTGCCTTGGTAGAGATCCAGTCCTTATTTACTAGGTGGTGCAAATGTACAAGTTGTGAGATGGCGTTAAGGCCACCTTCTAACCAGGTGTATGTCCAGAGTAGGCTCTATGTATCTCTGTCCACAGTACACACCAACTCCATTTCCAAAAATTAAAATTTGCCCCCAGTCCTTCTCCTCTGGTCTCTCCTACCTGCTCTGATGGGTGTCTCTGCCTGGAATTGCAACAATTCAAGAGGGCAGTCTACAGTAAACCTTGCTGCTACTAGCAAAAAAGCTGGATTTCCACCCCCCCACCAACCAAGTTGGTTTTGACACAATGAAGTTAGCTGGACTACTCCCCCTTCTCCCTAATGGACATGCGGTGGTGGCGGTTTAGTCTCTACGTCATGTCTGACTCTTGAGACCCCATGGACTGTAGCCTGCCAGGCTCCTCTGTCTGTGGGATTTCCCAGGCAAGAATACTGGAGTGGGTNCACCAACCAAGTTGGTTTTGACACAATGAAGTTAGCTGGACTACTCCCCCTTCTCCCTAATGGACATGCGGTGGTGGCGGTTTAGTCTCTACGTCATGTCTGACTCTTGAGACCCCATGGACTGTAGCCTGCCAGGCTCCTCTGTCTGTGGGATTTCCCAGGCAAGAATACTGGAGTGGGTTGCCATTTCCTTCCCCAGGAGGTCTTCCTGACTCAGAGATCAAACCTGGATATCCCACATTGAGGCAGATTCTTTACTGTATGAGCCACCAAGGAAAATTCCTAAAAGACAGGATTTTGCTCATTAACAATTTCTCTTTTCTCACATGCTTTAAATGGCATGTGTGTCCCATGACATGGATAGTAGGGGAGAACCCGTGTCATATCAGTAAATATTGCCACGATAATTTTGTATGACATTCAACCTTAAAATCTTAATAGGCTAAAATGGCAAGCACTTATTTTGCTCACTTTTATGAGTAAGCTATGGTTTTCTGGGGATAGGATGGACTTGGCTGCAAGTCAGCTTCGGACTTTTTTTTTTTTTTTAATTTGTGTATGAGTGTGTGTGTGTGTGCTCACTCATGTCCGATTCTTTGCGACCCCTCTGGAGGATAATTACTTTACAATGTTGTGTTGGTTTCTGGCATACAATAATGCAGATCAGCCGTAAGTGTATGTGTATATGTGTGTATACACACTTCAGCCTCCCTCCCCTCCTTATAGCTCTAGGTCATCACAGAATGTCAGGATGGGCTCTCTGTGTTATACAGCAGCTTCCAACTAGTAATCTAGTACTCTTGCCTGGAAAATCCCATGGATGGAGGACCTTGGTAGGCTGCAGTCCATGGGATCACTAAGAGTCAGACACGACTGAGCAACTTTACTTTCACTTTTCTCTTTCATGCATTGGAGAAGGAAATGGCAACCCACTCCAGTGTTCTTGCCTGGAGAATCCCAGGGACGGGGGAGCCTGGTGGGCTGCCGTCTATGGGGTCGCACAGAGTCGGACATGACTGAAGTGACTTAGCAGCAGCAGCAGCAGCAGCAGCATTAGGACAGTATATATGTTGACGCTACTCTCTCAATTTGTCCCACAGATTGTTCTAGACTTCTGTTTCTGGGATAGCAGATACCTGAGGTATGTGCTTCGCAAGGTGAATCGCAGGACCATAAGATGGTGAGGTGATCCAGAAGATCCTTCCTCAAGCCCAAACTTGAAACTCGTATACTCTCACCATGGAATACATTCCATTGGCCACAAGCCCTGCGGTAAAGCCCACCAAGGCTGAGGTGGATAAGACCTCAAAAGAGTAAGAATAATGGAGGCAGGAAGAGATGCGTAATGACTGAGGTGGAACTTAAGAACTATTTTAGGAATAAAACAGATTCTACATAACATGTAGTTGGCTGTGTGTGATAGACATTTTTTATTGTTCCAAAATTTTCCCTTTGTCTTAGTTATTCCCTTTTGTAATATGGCTTCACAATGATTGAATCTTGGGTTTATCAATCCAGCCTTCAATCTGATACTGTGAACATGGTATTTTATACATACTATTTCTTTTTTAATCTATACTGTTGTAAATTTTTCCAATGTTTGTGTATATGCATATATATATATACACACGCATATGTATTCTTATAAATGTGAATTTGGGAGAGAAGGGAATTAAATGTACAGGGCTCAAATTGTCATCTTGAACCAGAAAACATATGTGTGATTTTTCCATATTTGTTTATGTTCCTTCCAAAGAGACTATGTATCATTCTTGTATCCTAAGCATATAATATTGTTCCTGGAATATTAATATAGTAATACATCCTCAATAAATGTTCAAATTATTAATCACATTAATTATTTGGTTCTTCACTGTCCAAGCATTTTATAATGATAAAAACTTAATCCTGTACAGAGTCCCTCATGTCTTTATTGCCAACCTTTCTCTGACTCAGCAGCTTGATCTTGCCTTGCTCTCCCTATAGGTTCTCCAGTTCTTTGATGCTTCCCTGGAGATGGGGCAAAATTTAAGCCTAATAACTCAAGTGTAAATTAACTATTTTCTATTATCAAGGCAAAAACTGTGAGTGTCTATCACAAGTGGTACACAGAGAAAGTTAACATCAGTGCTTAGCTTTCTGATTTGTCCTGTCTAAAGTCAGGACAATGGTTGTGACTTTTTTGCTTTGAGATTTGAAAGCCACTTCACCACTCTAGCCCTGTTATTCTGGAAAAAGTGTAAGTATGACTTGTACCTCTCAGGGCAATGAGAGTAGAACAGAAGGAAAAAATATGGAGGAGCTATTTTTGTCTGCTCCGTCTCAATGAAATGTAAACAACATACAGAAAATATACAGCTGCAGAACAAGCACACCTCCTCAAGAGACAATATCCTCCCAATCCTATCTCACCAAACACCCACGTCAAAAAATCCAAAATGGAAACAGACACAGGGAAAAGGAGATCAGCAGCCACAAAAGGGCGTTTATCTGGGAGTGAAGTTTCAGGATCTGTCAGCCTCACTCAACCTTCACTGTGCCTCTTGATATGGTTTGACAGGGGAGAGAGCTTATCCTGATTAAAAGGATCCATTCGCATGGGGAGGTTTTTGGGGAGCAGGGCAGAAAGGGAAAGACCAATAACCAGCACTTCCACAGTGTGCAATTCTGGGCTGATGCTCCATCTGACTCTATCTAATACGGGGCATTTCGTTCAGGGCCATCTGTATTCTAGGACTAGAAAAAAAAAATCACTTCAAAGATTGAACTCCATGCTGAGGAGCCAATTTCTCATAACAATCGCTAATAATGAGCCTCCTTGCAATCCTTTTCCAATCAGAAAGACAGGATTGTCAGAACAGATATCACTGTATTAAGGCCAGACTAACAGTCCAGTCAGGACTTCTCTTCTATGGATAAAACCACTAATAAAAGCAGTTCTAAGATATTTCTGTGAGAGTTTTGGAAAGAACACTAATTAACCCAGACAGAGAATCTTCCAAAGACGCATTCCTTCTGTTGAGGAATATCCTGTATTGGCATTTTTGTGAATCATTCTTGACATTTTGCCAGTTCTGCCGTCAGTTTCCAAGGGATACAGAAATACTCAGTGGATTTTTAAAATCAAAATCTATAAAACAAAGTCTGATTACAAAACTACCGGCCAGCTAAAAAACAAAACACAGAGATGATCATTAAAACACAAAACTTCTAGGAAAGCCTCCTGCGGTGAAATTGCTTCATCTAGTACAGCAGAACTATGTCAGAAAGGGCCAATTTGGATTAAAGTAGAGTGTTCCTCAAGTTAGAGACGAAAAGCATTTTGAGTTATTGAGTGGGGGGTATGCAGGAGTGAGCAAACACTCATACATGATCACACATATTCATTCAATGCATGCTTGTTCAGTATGTACTATGTGTCAGCCACTGCTAATCACCTCTTAGAGCTTCTGTTATTATTTTATAAAATAGTAGTAGTTTTTTTTTTTTCATGTATTTTCAGAGCCTGGTGGCTCTGTGGTGAAGAATTCTCCCCCTAGTGCAGGAGACATGGGTCTGATTCCTGGTCCAGGAGGATTCCCCATGCCGGGGAGCAGCTGAGCCCTTGCACCACCACTACTGAGCCTGTGCTCCAGAGCCTGGGATCTGCAGCTGCTGAGACTACGTGCCCTAGAGCCTATGCTCTGCCACAGGGGAAGACACTGCAGTGAGAAGCCTGTGCACAGCAACTAGAGAGGAGGCCCCACTTACAGACTCTGAGGCTGGGGGCACTGGGGGCGGGAGGAGAAGGGACGACCGAGGATGGGACGGCTGGATGGCGTCACCGCCTCGATGGACGTGGGTCTGGACTCCGGGAGATGGTGATGGACAGGGAGGCCTGGCGTGCTGCGGTTCATGGGGTCGCAAACAGTCGGACACGACTGAGCGACTGAACTGAACGGAACTGCCACTAGAGAAAGCATCCGTACAGCAATGAAGACCCAGCGCAGCCAAAAATAAGTAAATAAACTCATTTGAAAAACAAAAAATTTTTAAAATGTGCTTTTGACTCATCTTGGGTGATGACCTAGACTGGTGGGATGAGGGGATGGGGCAAGATCCAAGAGGGAGGGGATATATGTATAGATACAGCTGATTCATTTGATTCTACAGCAGAAACTAACACAACATTGTAAGGCAATTATATGCCAATAAAAAAAGAAAAAAGGAGTTTCTAAATATTTAAATGTTATTTAATGCTTTTAGTAACTAAATTATTTTTACTAGCTTATTTTTAGGGCAGCTTTTTCTCAACAAAACTAAGAACAAGGTATAGAGATTACCCTTTTAGCTCATATCCTCACACATTTAGAGTGTCTGAACAAGGTATAGAGATTACCCTTTTAGCTCATATCCTCACACATTTAGAGTGTCTCCATTATCAACCTCCCCCACCAAAGTAGTACACTTGTTACAAGTGATAAAGCTACACTGATATCATTATCACCCAGAGTCTATAGTTCATATTAGGTTTTTTTTTAATCTTGTTGTTGTACATTCTATGGGTTTAAAATATATTATGACATGTATCCACCATTATAATATCACACACAATATTTTAACTGTTGTAAAAATCTTCTGTACTCTGCCTATTCAGCCCCCAACACACCCAGATTTTTCTGTTGTCTCCATAGTTTTGTTTTTTCCAGAACATCTTATAGCTGGAATTACACGATACGTAGCCTTTTCTGATTGTCTTATTTTATTTAGTAGTATGTGAGAAGCTCCAATACTTTGGCCACCTGATGTGAAGAACTGACTCATTGGAAAAGACCCTGATGCTGGGAAGGATTGAAGGTGGAAGGAAAAGGGGTTGACAGAGGATGAGGTTGTTGGATGGCATCATCAACTTGATGGCCACAAGTTCGAGCAAGCTCTGGCAGTTAGTGATGGACAGGGAAGCCTGGTGTACTGCAGTCCATGGGGCTGCAAAGAGTCGGGCATAACTGAGCGACTAAACTAAGTTTCATCTCTTATCTTTTAAGGAAAAGGGGTTGACAGAGGATGAGGTTGTTGGATGGCATCATCAACTTGATGGCCACAAGTTCGAGCAAGCTCTGGCAGTTAGTGATGGACAGGGAAGCCTGGTGTACTGCAGTCCATGGGGCTGCAAAGAGTCGGGCATAACTGAGCGACTAAACTAAGTTTCATCTCTTATCTTTTTAAGGCTTAATTATTTCCTTTTAGGGTTAAATAATATTCCATTGACTTGATACACCATTGTTTCACTATCCATTCTCCTACTTAAGAGCATCTTGGTTCCTTCCAAGTTTTGACAATTATGAATAAAGCTGCTATAAACATCTATGTGCAGGTCTCTGCCTGGGCATAAGTTTTCAACTTCTTTGGCCAATACCAGGAAAGTAAATTTCTGGATCCTAGGTAAGAGTATATTTAATTTTGTAAGAAACTCTCAAACTATCTTCCAAAGTTACTGAACCCTTTTGCAGTCTCATCAGCAGTGAGTGAGAGTTCCTGTTGCTCCATGTCCTGATCAGCCCCTTGGATTTTATCATTCTAATAGATGTGTAATGGTATTTCCTTTTAATTTGTCCTTCTCTAGGAAATGGCAACACCCTCCAGTCTTCTTGCCTGGAGAATCCCAGGGACGGGGGAGCCCGGTGGGCTGCTGTCTATGGGGTCGCACAGAGTCAGACATGACTGAAGCGACTTAGCAGNGATTTTATCATTCTAATAGATGTGTAATGGTATTTCCTTTTAATTTGTCCTTCTCTAGGAAATGGCAACACCCTCCAGTCTTCTTGCCTGGAGAATCCCAGGGACGGGGGAGCCCGGTGGGCTGCTGTCTATGGGGTCGCACAGAGTCAGACATGACTGAAGCGACTTAGCAGCAGCAGCAATGACATATAATACGGGGCACATTTTCATAGACTTATTTGCCATCTGTATAACTTCTTTGGTGAAATGTCTTTTAAGGTCTTTAGTCTACATATTGGGTTATTTGTGTTCTTATGGTTGAGGTGTTGAGTTTTAAGAAGTTTTTTAAATATTTTGAATAATGGTCTTTTATCAGATGTGACTGGAGGAGGGCATGGCAAACCAATCCAGTATTCTTGCCTAAAGAATCCACATGGGCAGAGGAGCCTAGCAGACTACAGTCCATGGGGTCACAAAGAGTTGGACATGACTGAGTGACTAAGCACAGAACATCAGATTTGTCTTTTGCAAACATTTTCTTCTATGACTTATCTTTTTATCCTCTTGATCTTTTTCTTATTATAAAATAGTAAGTGTAAGCCATATATAAGGGTTTCCCAGGTGGCTTGTGGGTAAAGAATCTGCCTGCCAACTCAGGAATTGCATTTTTAATCCCTGGGTTGGAAGGATTTCCTGGAGTAGGAAATGTCAACCCACTCCAGTATTCTTGCCTGAAAAATTCCATTAATGGAGGAGCCTGGAGGGCTACAATCCATGGGGTCACAACCTCCACTCACCACTTCCTGTGGAAATTCTATGAAGCATGAGTTGAAGCTGAGTTGGACACTCAGCCATGTCCAACTCTTTGTGACCCCATGGACAGGATCACCAGGCTTCCCTGTCCATCACTAACTCTCAGAGCTTGCTCAAACTCATGTCCATCGAGTCAGTGATGCCATCCAACCATCTTATCCTCTATCGTCCACTTCTCCTCCTGCCTTCAATCTTTCCCATCATTAGGGTCTTGTCCAGTGAGTCAATTTTCCCATCAGGTGGCCAAAGTATTGGAGCTTCAGCATCAGTCCTTCCAATGACTATTCAAGACTGATTTCCTTTAGGATGGACTGGCTGGATCTCCTTGCAGTCCAAGGGACTTTCAACCATCTTCTCGAAAATCACAGTTAAAAACCATCATTCTTTGGTGCTCAGCTTTCTTTATGGTCCAACTCTAACCTCCAAACATGACTATGGGGAAAACTGTAGCTTTGACTAGATGGACCTTTGTTGGCAAAGTAATGTCTCGGCTTTTGAATATGCTATCTAGGTTGCTCACAGTTTTTCTTCCAAGGAACACGTGTTTTTTAATTTCATGGCTGCATTCACCATCTGCAGTGATTTTAGAGCCTAAGAAAATAAAATCTGTCACTGTTTCCATTGTTTCCTCACCTATTGCCATGAAGTGCTGGGACTAGATGCCATGATCTTAGTTTTTTGAATGTTGAGTTTTAAGTCAGCTTTTTCACTCTCCTCTTTCACTTTCATCAAGAGGCTCTTTAATTCTTCTTCCCTTTCTGCCGTAAGGGTAGTGTGATCTGCGTATCTGAGGTTATTGATATTTGTCCTGGCCATCTTGATTCCAGCTTGTGCTTCATCCAGCTTGGCATTTTGCATGATGTACTCTGCATATAAGTTAAATAAGGAGGGTGACAGTATACAGCCTTGATGTACTCCTTTCCCAATTTGGAACCAGTCTGTTGTTCATGTCCGGTTCTAACTATTGCTTCTTGACCTGCATACATATTTTCAGGAGGCAGATAAGGTGATCTGGTATTCCCGTCTCTTTAAGAATTTTCCACAGTTTGTTGTGATCCACACAGTCAAAGGCTTTGGAGTAGTCAAAGAACATTACTCTTAAATTTTATTGTCAATCAGAATTTGTTAATGGCTTTGAAAATTGACGTTAACAAATAAACACTTAACACATAAACCCTTTATCCTTGCTCACATGATATTTACACTTCCTCCATTCCTCACTTTATCTTCCAGAATGACTGATAAATAAGATACAAGCTCTTTTTTTAAAAAAGAAAAAATCCCATCCATAAGCAAATGCAATAAAGACATAGTTTCTAGATCATCAAAAACCAGAGAGACAACCTGTTGCCTAAGAATTCAAGAGATAAGCAGATGGAGGACATGGTGTATTTCTCTGTAGCTTGGGGAGTAGGGTCTTTGAGAAGATACTACACAAGCCAGGGATAGAAGATTTGGTCATTAAAGTAGATCCCGGCTCAGCTAATGGCAGATGGTCTAGAGAAGCTGATCCAGAGGCCTGGTGCCTTAGACTGGACCCTCATATTCTGATTCCACATCTTTTTTTCTAAAACAAATAAAAGGCAAAACAAAACAAACAATAAACACACCGATATTCACCTATCACATGCTATAAAACACAGGCTTAAATTTATGAGCCATAGTAGAGCGCTTATTTTAAATATGTTTTTACAGCCTTTGGAATCCTCAGAGGGCAGGGCCCCTGTGAGAAAACACAAACAGTAATGATGCTCCACAAAGCTCTGCGAGATGGTGGCTATGGAGCCCCAGTCCCCCTGAGGCAAGACTGCCTCCATGGAAACTGCATCACAGTCTGATGGGGGGGTGCCCCACTCTTGTTATCTGATAACCTCAGCAGGTGCAGAGGGGAATAGGGACTTCTGCATGGTGGAGGACCCTCTGTCCATCTCACTACATAGGCACTCAGGCCCTTGCTCATCCACCAAAACTCTCACAAGACCCTTGCTGGAAAAAAATGGCTCCTGGGCAGAGCCTGTCAGCAGGAGGTTTGGCTGAGGGAAAGAAATAAAAAGAACACTCTCTGAGCATATTTTCTTCTCTGCCTCAGTAATAGCAAGAGTACCAAAAATGGCTGGCTGAGTAAATTGTTTTTGGAATAAACACATGGTTCTTTCCCCCTGCTCTCTTCCTCTTCCTTGGTGTTTCCTGACTCCTTCCCACTTTCCCCACCTCTTTCCATCCCTGCAAGAACACCCCCCTTCTCTCTTTCTGGTACTGACAAAGCTCTGGGAAAAATATGCATTTATATAACTCCCCCTACTCTGTGCACTCACACAGACACACAGACACACACATACACCCACCCACACCAGGATATAGCCTCCAGTTTTCCAGGTCATGAGATAGATTTGGTCAAGATAGAAACCATGCTCCTCTTCAGATGCACGTCATTTGCTTGTCACTGACCAGATAATATGGTGTAGGCTTCAAAGGCTTTTCCACTAATAATAGTTTGAAGTCCTCTGGCAGTTGAAATATGACCCCATACCAAAAAAGAGTCGAATTTGCAGGCTAGGTCCATTTCACAGGAGGAAGTCATTTGCGTTGCTGCCATGGTATTTTTTGTGACTGTGCACTCAAGCCTCCTCCAGGTTCTCTCTCATTTCCAGCTTGGGTTCTGATTTGGGAAAGCTTTCTGCAGATCTCTTCAAACACCTTTTTTATTAGCCACATGGACACTGTCATCCAACCTTCCATAAGCTTGGGTCTCTCCAACTGTGGTTGAAATTGCACAAAGATGCACATTTATCCAGAAGCTACTGCTATGAAACTTCCTCTCCATTTGGGAAATCATGTAACTTATAAAGTAGGGTGTCTACCAAGTTAAGGAGCATGGAAAACCACAGAAAGTGGTGTTATATGTTCCCCTCACTCTCTCCACCCACTTATACAAATGTCCACTAACAAATAGCCTCAGCTACCAGTTAGCTCAAGACCTCAGGATCTGCCTCATCTGAGATCCAGCTTTTAGGGACCTTTCCATGCTTGTTGCCTGATAGGATTGAAACAGACTGAACTTAACTTTCTGTGCTATTATTCTGCTTCCTATTTCCTTCAGCTCAGCTTACACATGTCTATGTGCTGTGTTACTCCAGTTAAATAACAAGCTAACTGAGGCACAGAACATAGGCAAAATTTTTCCTGCCATCTCCAGTATTCAGAACAGTACCTTTTTAGATGTCAATACATGTTTGCTAATTAATTGATAGGTTTATGAAATGAGTATAACTGAGAATAATAATAATCATGGTGATAAATACCCTTTAAAGAATATTTACAAATTGCCAGGAACTTCAATAGACATTATACATTTAATAACTAATTTATGCAAAACACTTATGAAAGAGAAATAACATTCTCTACACAGAATTATCAACTCAATGGACATGAGTTTGAGCAAACTCTGGGCGATAGTGAAGGATGAGGGAAGCCTGGTGTGCTGTAGTCCATGGTTTGAGAAGAGTCAGACACAATGTAGCGACTGAGCAACACAGAATCAAATTGAACTTTGGAGAAAAGAAATAAAGAAATTGTCTTAGGGCTATAAGAGGTAGAAAAATCATATTCCTGCCTTCAAATCTTCAAAATGTTGGTCAAAGTGGAATTTTGAAGGCATCGCTAACAAGATTTTTCAGTGCTCAGCAGGAAAGATTGAATTTTGCCAATAAAATTGATTTCTCCTTTCATAATCTCATCCAGAGGGTTTTTTTTTTTTTTAGTATATATGTAAGTAATCAGGATTTGCAATGTGTTTACCCAGGTGCTCATAGATTTTTAGTAAAAGTCATTTGTATATCACAGAATGCCTGAGTGAGAAGAACTATAAAAGAAAATCTAATCCAACTCAACTTGGCTACTTCCAGCATTTCACTTGATGTCTTAAAAAATCTCGTAGGCAAAAATACTTTACAACTTGAGTGGATGGCACACTTGAAATGCTCCTGGGCAAAAAAAGATGCCATTTGGTAAAAGGAGTTGCATTTTGCTTTAAACTCTACTACATGCATGCCTCCCAACATGTAGGCTATGTCTACTCATTCTCAAAAGTTGGCTTTCTTTTTAGACTGTAACTTTCAGGATCACCTTTTTTGGGGGATCTTGGTGTCCCCAGTGTTGCCTACTGACCACAGTCTGGCAACTATTTTCATGAACTACTACTATCTCCCAGTTTTCAATGTAGTTCAGTTATGTATGTTTCTGAAGCTTGGCAAGATGTGTGATTGTTCATAAATTTAATAAGACATGGGAATCAAACTTGATCTTCAATCCAGAAGTCATATTTTCTTTCTGTTGCATTATGAAATAAAATAAAGGTTTCTTTCCTAGTGGAGAAGCTCTGTCTTAATACTGAATTAAGCACTAGAAAAGAAGATGGCTGAGATGAGGAAATAAAACCACCATGATCTATTTCAAGTTATCAGATAGCATAATCTAATTATAATTCACTTGATGAGAATAAACTAAACGTCAGAGGTTTGACATAGTTTTCTACTTCAATTTAATTATCCCCAGGACCTGTGAAAGATTCATAACATGGGGGATTTCTTGACCTGTTCCAAAAAGAGGAACAAGGGCATGCAAAGATTTCTGGTGAAGTGGAACAAATGAGTGTGACTCTAACTAATACATAATCAAAAACAAATAAACTAAAAAGCAAATGCACAAAACAAAACATAAAAACAAATCCAGAAAACTCCTTGGCTGGGGCTTATTACATGAAGTCAGCTCAAAATCCCACATTACTGAAAGGTAAGAGTGGATGGCCCTCTCTATACATACCTTTTAATATGTGCTGCTTGCTCTCCTTCAAGGCTATTATAATATCCATATATTATACTCCCCATGAATGTTCCAAAGATACACAACCTCTTCTGAAGATTAGAGGCACATTTAAGTGCCCTCAAGCCTCCTTGGTGGCTGTAGATCCACTCCTGCAAGCCACATATAGATCTATTTGCCTACATATAGATCCCTTAACCAAAATCAAGTGTCTTTAAGTAATAAAAAGTCACAGTCTTTACATTGGTGGGATGAACAAATAGCTGTTCATACATATGCTAACATCTTTCCTTTATGTAGACATTAACCACTGTTTCTTTCTGATTTGCGATATCTATGGATGCAGTGCCTACAGATTTTGAATTAGTGAATACAGTTTTACTGTTCACATGGAAAGTGAAAAAAATGGGAAATCAAGACCAGACCAAAGAAAAACCTTCAATTCAATGATTAAAGAATGAGTAATGATGCCAGGATTAAAAAGAATCCATTTAGCGTGCAGGTTTAGAGTTAGAAATGGTAATTATAAAAAGAATAGAAACTCATCATCTAGGTTAAAGAAAAGAAAAGTAATAGTACTTTAGAGGAATCCTGTCTGCCCCTCTGTAACCATCTTTCTTTTTCTCTCCCAGATTTAACCAATACCCTAAATTCGTGTCACTTTACATACTTAAGCATGTATAAATATATCTCTAAAATATATATATTACCTCCTTTTGAATTTTTAACTTTATGTAAATACATTTATATTGTATGTAACTTTATGTAAGTAGTCAAATTTTTATTTTACTCAGCATTATGCTTGTGGAAGTTCATCTGTATATTTGTATCTGCAATCTATATACCACAAATAATATATTGATTTTTATTGCCGATAGATGTTTAACTTAATTTCAATTATTTTGCAATTCTGAAAATACTATGCTATAGGATGTTTTATAAATATGTATTTATATTTTACAAATATATATATGTAATATAAAGATATGTACCTTGTGTTCTGATATATATGAAATTCTCTGTGGTGTGAATCATGAGGTGAAATTCTTATGATGTAGAGTATGAGATTTACAGATGAAAACTGCCCACAAGTCTACCTGTCTGCTCTATTAGCAGTGTATGAGTTTCCCTTTTGTATCATGAGTTTAAAAACTCATTTCATACACAAAATAATGAAGATATTTTCTTTTAAAAGCTTTTGAGTTTTTCCTTTCAGACTTTAGTCTTTAATAGGCATTAATTTGCATGTGATGCTGTGGTATAAAAGAAAGATGCATTTTAGTTTTTTTTACGTGTACAATCATTCTCTGTACAATTTGGTACACAGCTTTCCTCACCACAATGCAGTGAACAAAGATTTTCAATGCTAACTTTTCCCATGTCAAGATTCAATATATGTGTAGATCTCTGGAAATTCTGTTCTGTTTCATTTGCTTATCTAGCTGTCTGTCCAGGTTAAGTAGCTTACTTCCCACTCTGCAGAGAAAACTGAAATAATCAAAGTTCAAGTTCCATGGATTCCTGCCATCAAATCTACTCCCTATACCAGCATCTGGTAAATGAGATGACAACTTTCATCTTTGCTTATTGCATTAGAATTGAGAATTGATCTGTGTTGTTCTGTATTTGTGTACAATATCAGTCACTTTCTTTTACTTAAGGATATTACATTAGCAATTCTGCCTTCTCTTTCTCTTAATTCATCAATATTTCCTTCTCTAAATATCATTCTCATCAGCATGAGTATAACTTCTTCCTTAAAAGAAACAAGTCTCATCTCTTAAACACTTAGATACTCTTGCTATAGCCATTTCTCTATTCTCCTTTACAGCAACACTCCTTGAAAGGGTTGACTGGACTCGTAGGTTTAACACCTCTACTCCTAATCTCTCTCAAACTCACTCATTTGGGCACTCAATTCCATCGTTCTGAAACTGCTCTTATAAAGACCATCAATGGCCTATGTCTTGACACATAAGACAGAGATTAGACTTGGGAAGACCAATCACTCTCTGAAATACCATCTCAGTTGCTTCCAGAACTCCAGACTCTGCTGGTCCTTGTCCTGTATCATCAGCTGCTCCTGAACCATCTTTTCTGTGGCTCTTTCTTTCCTTCCTGACCTCTTTAAAGTTGAACCACATCAATGACCAGACAGATGAACCTTTACTCTTTTCTCTATGTATTTCATGTAAATCACCAAGAGAGACCATTGGCTTTGCAAAAATATCCAGACTCTGACAATCCTTTCTGCCTCTACGTTGTCACTCTGATATGAGTTGTCTCCACCTCTTGCTCATATGATTGCATTAACCTGTCCCTCTTTTCACCCTTGCTTTCCTGTGATCGATTATCAACATACTGTCCTTAGCACTCTTTCTAACATGTCAATCTGATCATGTCCCTTACCTGTCAAAATTCTCCAATGCTGCCCCATTTCGTATAGTAAAAGCCAAATCCCTCACCATGGTCTACTCTCTCTTTCTCTCTGCCTTCATCCCTATGACTCTCATCTCTTCCCTCTCCACTCCAGTCCACTTCCTTGAAAAAAGTCAGGCACAATCTCACCTGAGTACCTGTTCTGTAGTAAAGCATTTTACAGGCTTCACTCCCCTCCAACAAGTACTTAATCAAAAGTCACTTCATCAGTGAGGAATAATACAATTTTTAAAATTGAAAATCAAAATGAACTCCTCCTCTTAGTATCTACTGTCATCCAATATACCTGTTTGCTATCCTTCACAATATTGCTCACTTTCCAATGTAATATATAACTGAATTATTCTAGTCATTGTCTGTCTTCCTAGGGGTGAGGTGAAACTGGCTCAGACCAACTCAAGAGGTCTGACTGAACATACTTGCCGAACTCTCTGGCATTTGGTAGCTTGAAATTACATTACAGTCGGAGTCAGTTCAGTTCAGTCGCTCAGTCATGTCCGACTTTTTGCGACCCCATGAATTGAAGCACGCCAGGCCTCCCTGTTCATCACCATCTCCTGGAGTTCACTCAGACTCATGTCCATCGAGTCCATTAGGTGATGAAAAGTTGGAAACACAGAAAATTGTGTTTAATAATTATGGAACACCCACAGTTGGAATATTACGTAGTCCTTGAGAAGCAGGCCTGGAGGGATGCCCATGAAATATTTCTTGAAAAAAACAATTTCAGAGTAATTGCAAACTTTATTCCCATTTCAACCCATACTCTGGGAATATGTGTTTGTATACATATGGGCATGAATAGGGGTGTAGAAAGATACAAAGTTCATACTGGTTATTTCAAGGAGTGGAAGGAGGTGGGAGGACATTATGAACATCTTTGGATAATTTCTCCTTTAACAATCACTCTTTTTTTTTTTAACTGAAAAATGAATATTCTTAGAGGTCATGAGCCCTAATCTGAAAAAATGTTCAGGCAGGAAAAGAAAGGAATAGAAAGCCTCTCAATCTTGGAAACATCTAAATGTTTGGAAAGAATTCTGGTCTCTCACTTTCCCTGTAAGCGTCCCTCTGACTTACCAGAGTTAAGGTAAATACAGCTTTTTCAGTTCATTTCCCCATTTCAAAATATGACTCTTGTAATCTTTGTAGGCTGGGGCTTTTTTTTTTTTTTAATAAGTTTTTATTGGAGTATAGCTGCTCACTATAGAGCAAACTCCAGGAGACAGTGGAGGACAGGGAAGCCTGGCGTGCGGTAGTCCATGGGGTTGCAGGGTCGAACGCAGCTCAGCGACTGAACAATAGTTGCTTTACAATGTTGTTATTTTTCACTTACAGCAAAGTGAATTAGCTATCTGTATACATATATTCCCTCTTTTTAATATCTCCTTCTATTTAGGTCACCACAGAGCACTGAGTAGAACTCCCTGGGCTATACAGTGGGAATTATACATATATAGTTCTCTATTTCATACATACCGTGCTGTGCTTAGGCACTCAGCCGTGTTCAACTCTTTGCAATTCCATGGACTGTAGCCTGCCAGGCTCCTCTGTCCATGGGGATTCTCCAGGAAAGAATACTGGAGTGGGTTGCCATGCCCTCCTCCAGGGGATCTTCCCAACCCAGGGAACACTGCAGGCGGATTCTTCACTGTCTGAGCCACCAGGGAAGCCCATTTTATACATAGTAGTATATATGCCAATCCCAGGAGTTTTTTTTAAAAAAAAAAAAATATATATATATATGTAGGGACTTGTTAAGGTCACAGGATAAGGACTGGTCAGAATACCACAGGCCGCTCACCAGGCTGGGCCTGCCATAGAACTGTCATTGTAGCCAGAAGGGTCTCAGAGAGAAGAGTCATCCTGTCCGTTCTGCTGCTGCTAAGAATCTTTGAGCAAGAAAGACACGCTACCTTCTTGGAAGCTCAGTTTAACAAGGGAGGATTCTAAGATTCATTTATGTCCAAAAAGCAGTTCCATGCTTAAATCAGATTTGACAGGTGATCTTAGATATAAATCTGTATTTCTTAACAGGCTGGTTACAAGGGGAGTGGAGGAGAAAACAAATGGCCTGTTTAATGCTTTAGGTCAGTGACTTTCAAAGTGCTCGACATGGTCCATAGTGAGAAACACGTTTTGCATTGCTATCTGGAATATACAGAAGAAAAGTTTTATGAAATACCTTTACTTCCCTGGTGGTACAGTGGGGAACATGGGTTGGATCCCTGATCCAGGAAGATCCCATGTGCCTGAGAGCAACTACAGTCCATGTGCCGCAAGTACTAAGCCTGCGTGCTGCAACTACCGAAGCCTGTGCGCCTGGAACCTGCACTCCCCAACAAGAGAAGCTACCCCAAGAAGCCTGTGCATCTCAACGGAGAGTAACCCCTGACTCACTGCAACTAGAGAAAGCCTGCGTGCAGCAACAAAGACTGAAGCCAAACATAAGTAAGAAATACCTTTACTAAATGTGCCTTTACCTAAGGTATTTTCTGTTCTACTTTTTAGTCTTTAAGAAAATACTGGTTGCGATCTCCACATTAAATTCAAGACTCACTGATGGGTCGTGCTCTATAGTCTGAACAACACTGCTTTAGGTCATGCATGTACAAATTACATTATGAAGACAGAAGAAAATCAGCAGAACCTAGAAGTAGGCTTTTTGTTTGTTTTGGAAGGTCTACAGAAAAAATTTTTTTTTTCTGTTTCTTTTTCCTCGCTCCCACTCCATCCATTCCTACCCTCCCCCAGAACGCCTCCAGTTGACAAGCCCTCAAGGGATCCAAGGGATCAATCCCAGAGGATCTTAAAGTTTAAAGGAAAAGATTCCTGAGGCTAATCTGCTCCCTGTGTGTGGGAGCTGCAAGGATGGGTAGACAAAGGACTGAACTCCTCTCCCCCAAGATCTGTCACGATGGTGGGTCTTGTCAAGATCTTTCATGACACCTGGTCACCCTGGCTTCTCACTGTGTGATCCTGAGAGAGCTGCACAGAGCTTTTTATGGGAATTCTTGGAAAAAGTTGTTCCTTACCTCTTCACCCCCTGGGACAAACCAGAAACCTCCAAATAAGCAATGAGGAGCACCAGCAGCTTTCACAGAAGGCCAAGAGGAATACATCCATCAGTTGAGCTTATGCTCTGCACTGCTCCTGCCTTCCCTTTAAAAAAGTGGTTTACTGAGGTAAAAAATTTCATCCCTCCGTTTAAAGAAATTTCAGCTGTAAAGGGCAGCTGTAGTACAGCTTCTGTTAGCTCTGCCTACCCCAACCCCAGGCAGGTTCCAGAGGCACCCTTGTTCTGCTCCGACAAGGCTCCATGAGGGCGCCACACCCCTCTGGCCACACGGGGGAGCCAGAGGTTAGCAGGTGACCGAACCTGGGTCAGAGTCCTTCAGTGGGAATTTTACAAAGTAGCACGGGGATACCTTCTTTCCTCTGAGGTCTTTGGAGTTGCCGCGACAGTTATCGCCTACAGCACGGAGGAATCTTTCTGAACCACAAGGAGAAAATGAGGTCCACTACACTGAGAACAAAGAGCCAAGAGTTGGAGCTCTGACCCCACTGGGCACCTGGACTCAGATGCCCTTGGGGCTAGAATCATCCCTCTCCCCCACCCCAGTTTTTGTTGTTGTTCCCTAAACTAGTGTGAAGCGAGTTTCTACAACTTGCAACAGGAGTTCTGACTATGGGAGCCACAATCACTCCTGGAGTTCCAGAAGTTGCTACTCTGTTCAGACACCAAGCAAATCAAATAATCAGGATAGACATTACCCATCTCAGAGCTTGCTGGAGAAGCAAACCAGCTGAAAAGGAGCCTCTGGCTACACCACTAAACTGAAACAAGGTTTCCCTTTTGGTATCATGACCTTGATGATATATGCTTCATAGACTGCTGTGAGGTTTAAACAAGTCAAAAAGTACAACAGCACTAATGTAAAGTAATGTACATTATGACTGTGAAGTGTTACAGCATCAACTGATTGGCCAATCTTTTCTCTTCCCTTCTAAAGGCATGCAAGAAATTTGTTGTCTTTCATATGAGAAGACAACACTCATATACAAGATAACGCTCTTCAAAGGGAAACATTTTCAGAGAGTAGCTAACATCGCCTGAGCGCCAGTGATTTAGCTGGGTGACTTCCTATCTAATCTTTACAAGAATTCCAAGCTACGTTCATCACACAGTGGAAAAATTGAGGTCTAGGGTGACCTCCTCCCCAGGGAACATTTGATAATGTCTGGGGGCATTTTTAACTGTCACAGTGGAGTGTGTGTGTGTGTGTGTGCACATGTGAGAATGCACACCAGCTCCCGGCATCTAGCAGGTAGAAGTCAGGGACGCTGCAAAACTACTTACAGTGCACAGGGCAGCCCCCGCAACAAAGAACCATCTGGCTCAAAATGCCAACAGTGCTGATGCCGAGAAACCCTGACTTAGAGAGAACTCCCAGCCTGCCTAAGGAACTCACAATCTTAACCACTGTGTTATACTGAGATACACACACATGCACTCAGAGCGGGGGATGTGTGCCCAGCATCACAGTGCCTCCAGCCCCTAAGGCTTGGTGCTTGGGGACTGCTAACAAGAGCACAACAGGGACTATTCTAGAGGTCAGTGAAGTCATTTGATAAGACACAGGACCGGTGTCCAGAAGACTGTGGGAAAGCCCTGACTGGCTGAGGATTTTAGGCCATTACTCTCCTCTGCAGGGTAACTACTCATTGGTCAGTCTAGGGTGTCTTCCTGAAGTCGCTGCGACTGACCTTGTTCCAGATGAGGACAGGGGTGGGGATTCCGATGACCTCGCAGCTCAAATACACCTGGGCACCAGTGACATTCCAGATATCCTTGGGGGGCGTCACGATGGAAGGACCTATGGGAGGGAGCACAAAGCCAAACCGTGTTTTTAAACAGTCTTTAACATCCGTCAGCACGTCAGAAATCTGTAAGTATTACTAGAACTAAATATTTGATTCTGTTTGGGAGACTGTCCCCTCTGTTGTTTATCTGAAGTTACTTTCAAAGACCAGACTGGCTTCCCTCAGCCACCAGCAGGATTTTAAGCTATACTTCGGTGATGCATACATCTTGACAATCAGAAAACAATTAGGAAGAAAAATTTATTGCTTACAAAATTTTCTTCTCCTGTGATTCATGCTTAAATGAGTTTTAATTTACCAGCCATTTTGCTTATCTGCAAATTTCCAATTAATATAGTGAACTCCCAAAATATTTAATGTTTTTCTTTTTTATATACTAGTATTTCTGTTTGGAGAAGGGGGAGCAACAACCAATCTTTACTCTATGGGGAATGCAAGAAAAAAAAAGTCTCAGATTTTTGCAAATGCGCTCCACTGTTAATTCACAGGGCACAGCCCCAGGCGCCTGAGAGAGTCCACGTTAGAGGGAAGGAGCCTGGAATCCCGGGATGACAGTACAGTACTTCCAGAACCAAACATGGCCCAAAGTCAAAGCTCGAGGCCATTTCTTCAAAGAATGAGTTAATTATTCCCTCTGAACTTCAGCTCTCCACTGCTTTGGGTCTTGGAGCTGAATAAAGTGTCTAACTGCAGGGACATCTTGCATCAGAGTCCTGGGAAAGGGACAACCTTCCCTTGGGGCCTGGAAAGTTTTCTGGCATAATCAGCATCCAAAGGGCACGAAGTCTCCCCTCTTGCAACAGGCTATTTCCAGCCCACAATTAATTTCTTGAAACAGAAAGGAAATGACAACAGCATGTAAGAGTTTTCCCACTCATCTCAAGTACTGAAAGCTGATTTTTTAAAAATCCCTCAGGGTAGTTTTATTTTTCCCCTTTGTAAGAATAGGCAAAACATAGTTTTGAAAGCTCTAAATATATTTCTTGCTTCCTTCCCTCTAAAGCCTGGATCTGAAAGGAAGCATGTCTCTTGGCCAGGGGTCTTGGTCTTTTCTGTGGCAATCGTGGACACAGTGAGCACAGTGGGGCTGCGTTTGTGTTTACTGCTGGCCCTGTTTCCAATGCTTCCTCGTCTGACCTCACCAACACAAGGCCCCTCACCGCATCTTGGGCTCCCTCTAGGGCCCTGGGACCCAAAGAACTTGGACACCACACAGCGGATCTGGCTCAAGCTTGAGGGCCCCATGAGGCTCTGTCCTCCTTCCCACACAGACTTGGTGGGACAACCTCAAAGCTCAGGGGATCTCAAGGGAGTGCTCTGAGAAGAATGCACCAGTGTTCAGAGATTGGAGGGGCCCGGGAACAAAGCTGCCTCTCACGTAGCAAAACCACATGAGGAATGCAAGATTCCTGTGAGATTCGAGTGCCTCAGCCTTGCAATGACCATTCAAGTATGACCTAATCAAATCCCTTATGATTATACAGTGGAAGTGAGAAATAGATTTAAGGGACTAGGTCTTACAGACAGAGTAACTGATAAACTATGGACAGAGGTTCATGACATTGTACAGGAGATAGGGATCAACCATCCCCATGGAAAAGAAATGCAAAAAAGCAAAATGGCTTCTGAGGAGGCCTTACAAATAGCTGTGAAAAGAAGAGAAGTGAAAAAGGAGAAAAGGAAACATATAATCATTTGAATGCAGAGTTCCAAAGAATAGCAAGGTCAGATAAAGCCTGCCTCAGTGATCAATGAAAAGAAATGTAGGAAACAATAGAATAGGAAAGACTAGAGATCTCTTCAAGAAAATTAGAGATACCAAGGGAACATTTCATGCAAAGATGGGCTCGATAAAGGACAGAAATGGTATGGACCTAACAGAAGCAGAAGATATTAAGAAGAGGTGGCAAGAATACACGGAAGAACTGTACAAAAAAGATCTTCACGATCAAAATAATCACGATGGTGTGATCACTCACCTAGAGCCAGACATCCTGGAATGTGAAGTCAAGTGGGGCTTAGGAAGTCTCACTAGGAACAAAGCTAGTGGAGATGGAGGAATTCCAGCCAAATCCTAAGAGATGATGCTGTAAAAGTGCTGCACTCAATATGCCAGCAAATATGGAAAACTCAACAGTGGCCACAACACTGGAAAAGGTCAGTTTTCATTCCAATCCCAAAGAAAGGCAATGCCAAAGAATGCTCAAACTACCACACAACTGCACTTATCTCACACAGTAGCAAAGTAATACTCAAAATTGTCGAAGCCAGGCTTCAGCAATATGTGAACTGTGAACTTCCAGGTTTTCCATCTGGTTTTAGAAAAGGCAGAGGAACCAGAGATCAAATTGCCAACATCCACTGGATCATTGAAAAAGCAAGAGAGTTCCAGAAAAATATCTATTTCTGCTTTATTGACTATGCTAAAGCCTTTGATATGTGGATCACAGTAAACTATGGAAAATTATTAAAGAGATGGGAATACAAAACCACCTGACCTGCCTCTTGAGAAACCTGTATGAAGGTCAGGAAGCAACAGTTAGAACTGGACATGGAACAATAGAATGGTTCCAAATAGGAAAAGGAGTATGTCAAGGCTGCATATTGTCACCCTGCTTATTTAACTTATATGCAGAGTACATCATAAGAAACGCTGGGCTGGAGGAAGCACAAGCTGGAATTAAGATTGCCGGGACAAATATCAATAACCTCAGATATGCAGATGACACCACCTTTATGGCAGAAAGTGAAGAACTAAAGAGCCTCTTGATGAAAGTGAAAAGGAGAGTGAAAAAGTTGGCTTAAAGCTCAACATTCAGAAAACTAAGATCATGGCATCCGGCCCCATCACTTCATGGCAAATAGATGAGGAAACAGTGGAAACAGTGGCTGATTTTATTTTTCTGGGCTCCAAAATCACAGCAGATGATGATTGCAGCCATGAAATTAAAAGACACTTACTCCTTGGAAGGAAAGTTATGACCTATCTAGACAGCATATTAAAAAGCAGAGACATTACTTTGTCAACAAAGATCTGTCTAGTCAAGGCTATAGTTTTTCCAGTGGTCATATATGGATATGAGAGTTGGACTATAAAGAAAGCTGAGTGCAGAAGAATTGATGCTTTTGAACTGTGGTGTGGTAGATGACTCTTGAGAGTCCCTTGGACTGCAAGGAGATCCAACCAGTCCATCCTAAAGGAGATCAGTCCTGGGTTTTCATTGGAAGGACTGATGTTGAAGTTGAAAGTCCAATATTTTGGCCATCTGATGTGAAGAGCTGACTCATTTGAAAAGAACCTGATGTTGGGAAAGATTGAAGGCAGGAGGAGTAGGGGACAACAGAGGATGAGATGGCTAGATGGCATCACCAAATCAATGGACATGAGTTTGGGTAAACTCTGGGAGTTGGTGATGGACAGGGAGACTTGGTGTGCTGTGGTTAATGGGGTCACAAATAGTCGGACAAGACTGAGTGACTGAACTGAACTGTGGAGTATTACATCACAGAAAACAGCAAATACTACAAATCAGAGCTTTTTGTTTGTTTTCTGGTTGTTAAAATTTTACCAGCACAATGCTGGTCTTCACCTTCTAGAACAACTTTATCTCCCACAAGATTAGAGCAGGGATTTCTTTATTTCTGTTTATTCACTGATCTTTCTCTAGCGCTTAGAATAACACCTACTACTTATTAGATACTTAAGAAATTAGGAAATGAATGAGTAGAGAGTTGTGTATGACCTTTCTCCTTTCAGCAAATATGCTGAGTCATGCTACAAGATTTTCAATGTTTAAAGAAAAGGATGGATTTCTGAAATAAACTCAGTATTGTATTTTCTGATATACATATACATTACATTTTTAATATGTTGTTTAAGAATGTTGCATCCCTAATTATCAGTAAAATTATCTGGATGGTTCCTAGCTTATGCTGCTTTAGGTTGAGTTTTCATCTCACAGTTATATTAAACTATTTTAAGAATCAAGAAGAATTATTTCAACTTTTATTTCCTAAAATGCTTGTATGGTATTGGAATTATGTGTTTCATGAATATTTGGTAGAATTAGCCTATGAAACTATTAGAGTTTTCTTTAGCAGAAGATTTAATACAGTTTTCTTAATAAGTTTAAGACTATTGATAGTTTTTATTTCATCTTAAATTTACTTCTGCTACATATATTTTTCTAGGAACTCTTTCCCTGCAGATACTCTTTGAATTTATTAGCATATTATTATTTTAATCTGTGCCACATCTGTGGTTATGGCCCATTTTTCCACATCTAATATTGTTTATTTAGCTTTTTCTCTCTAGTTAATCTGGAAAATTTAATTGTCCACTTTGTCAACTCAAAGAACACACTTTGTCTTTTTTGATCTTTTTTCCACTAAATCTTTATTTTACTATTTCATTAATTTACTATCATTATTTTTTTTAATTATTTTCTTAATTTTTTGTTTATTTGATGTGGTGGGCAAAATTCTAAAAATGGTTGCATGTCCTAATTCCGTGAACTTGTGAACTTAATGAGATGGCACTCCCATCATTATGTTATGCTAAATGGCACAGTTGAATTTAAGATATGGAGATTATCTGAATGTGTATAATATCATCACATAAACCTTTTAAAGGCAGAGAGTTTCTACACCTGGCAGCAGAAGAGAGAGATTGGAAACATGAGAGCAATTTGATGTGTCATGGCTGGGATTATAAATGCAACTGAATGTGGCCATATATCTAAGTTCTGACCATTACTATGAGAGGAAAGGTGCTGGGGAAGGCTCCAGATTACTTTCCTGAAGACAAGATGCTTGCCCTGGAATTTCTTATTCCCACACATTTCTATTGGTAAGAAACAGTGAATGTTTATACAATATTGGAAAACATATTGAGAATGGCAGAAGCTTTCTTCAACTTCAAGAGCATTTCTACCTAGAACTTTAAGGGAGGGAGATATAAACCCATTTTATTTAAATCACTGTGTTTTACAGTCTATTGATAATAGCAGCTTAGTGTGTACACTATTACAATATATTTAAAAATTACTTACTTATATGTCTTTTGATTTCTCTTTCAAATTTCCTTTTCTTCAACATTTCTGTGCTTTCTTCTATTGTTATTCTATATTATCAGATCAAAATTCAGTTTGCTATTTCCCACTACAGCTGTGTCTAATTGAATGTCTATTCTACCCATTGAATTTTTATTTTAATCAATGTGCTTTCCAATTGTAGTCAGTTCTTTTGCAAATATGTCCCTGTTAATTTTAATACTATATACCCATTTATGATATTTCTAAGAGTCTCTTTAGCTCATTAAAAATATCAAATCTACTAATAACCCACAAGGCAAAAGACATGATACTGAAAGATGAACTCCCCAGGTCAGTATATGCCCAATAGGCTATTGGAGAAGAGTGGAGAAATAACTCCAGTAAGAATGAAGAGACAGAGCCAAAGCGAAAACAATGCCCAGTTGTGGATATAACTGGTGATGGAAGTAAAGTCTGATGCCATAAGGAACAATATTGCACAGGGACCTGGAATGTTAGATCCATGTATCATGGCAAATTAAAAGTGGTCAAACAGGAGATGGCAAGAGTGAACATCGACATTTTGGAATCAGTGAACTAAAATGGACTGGAATGGACACATTTAATTCAGATGACCATTATATCTACTACTGTGGGCAAGAATCCCTTAGACGAAATGGAATAGTCCTCAGAGTCAACAAAAGACAATGCAGTACTTGGGTGCAGTCTCAAACGACAGAACAATCTGTTCATTTCCAAGGCAAAACATTCAATATCACAGTATTCCAAATCTATGCCCTAACCAGTAATGCTGAAGATGCTGAAGTTGAATGGTTCTGTGAAGACCTACAAGACCCTCTAGAACTAAAACCCAAAAAAGATGTCCTCTTCATCATTGGGGACTGGAGTGCAAAAATAGGAAGTCAAGCAATACCTGGAGTAACAGGGAAATTTGGCCTTGGAATACAAAAATGAAGTAGGGCAAAGGCTAAGAGAGAACACACCGGTCCTAGCAAACACCCTCTTCCAACAACACAAGAGAAGACTCTACACATGGACATCCCCAGATGGTCAACACCGAAATCAGATTGATTATATCCTTTGCAGCCAAAGATGGAGAAGCTCTATACAGTCAGCAAAAAAATAAAGTCCAGGAGCTGACTGTGGCTCAGATTATGAACTCCTTATTGCCAAATTCAGACTTAAGTTGAATTAAAGAAAACCACTACACCATTCAGGTATGACCTAAATCAAATCCCTTATGATTATATGGTGGAAATGAGAAATAAACTAGGGGTTAGATATGATACACAGAGTGCCTGAAGAAATATGGACAGTGGTTTGTGACACTGTATAGAGATCAGGAATCAAGACCATCCCTAAGAAAAAGAAATGCAAAGAGGCAAAATGGTTGTCTGAGGAGGCCTTACAAATAGCTGAGAAAAGAAGAGAAGCTAACAGCAAAGGAGAAAAGGAAAGATATACCCATCTGAATCCAGAGTTCCAAACCATAGCAAGCAGAGATAAGAAAGCTTTCCTCAGTGACCAGATCAATGATAAAAAGAAATAGAGGAACAATAGAAAGGGAAAGACTAGAGATCTCTTCACGAAAATTATGCCAAATTCAGACTTAAGTTGAATTAAAGAAAACCACTACACCATTCAGGTATGACCTAAATCAAATCCCTTATGATTATATGGTGGAAATGAGAAATAAACTAGGGGTTAGATATGATACACAGAGTGCCTGAAGAAATATGGACAGTGGTTTGTGACACTGTATAGAGATCAGGAATCAAGACCATCCCTAAGAAAAAGAAATGCAAAGAGGCAAAATGGTTGTCTGAGGAGGCCTTACAAATAGCTGAGAAAAGAAGAGAAGCTAACAGCAAAGGAGAAAAGGAAAGATATACCCATCTGAATCCAGAGTTCCAAACCATAGCAAGCAGAGATAAGAAAGCTTTCCTCAGTGACCAGATCAATGATAAAAAGAAATAGAGGAACAATAGAAAGGGAAAGACTAGAGATCTCTTCACGAAAATTAGAGGTATCAAGGGAACATTTCATGCAAAGACAGGCTCAATAAAGGACAAAAATGGTATGGACCTAACAGAAGCAGAAGATATTCAGAAGAGGTGGCAAGAATACACAGAACTAGACAAAAAATATCTTCATGACCCAGATAAACATAATGATATGATCACTCACCTAGAGCCAGACATCCTGGAGTCTGAAGTCAAATAGGTCTTAGGAAACATCACTATGAACAAAGCTAGTGGAGGTGATGGAATTCCAGTTGAGCTATTTCAAATCCTAAAAGATGATGCTGTGAAAGTGCTGCACTCAATATGCCAGCAAATTTAGAAAACTCAGCAGTGTCTACAGGACTGGAAAAGGTCAGTTTTCATTCCAATCCCAAAGAAAGGTAATGCCAGAGAATGTTCAAACTACCACACAATTGCACTCATCTCACACACTAGCAAAGTAATGCTCAAAATTCTCCTAGCCAGGCTTCAACAGTACGTGAACTGTGAAATTCCAGATGTTCAAGCTCACTTTAGAAAAGGCAGATCAACCATAGATCAAATTGCCAACACATGTTGGATCATAGAAAAAAACAAGAGAATTCCAGAAAAACACCTACCTCTCCTTTATTGACTATGCCAAAGCCTTTGACTGTGTGGATCACAACAAACTGTGGAAAATTCTTCAAGAGATGGGAATACCAGACCACCTTACCTGCCTCCTGAGAAATCTGTATGGGGGTCAGAAGCAACAGTTAGAATTGGACGTGGAACAACAGACTGGTTCCAAATAGGGAAACGAGTACGTCAAGGCTGTATATTGTTACCCTGATTATTTAACTTATATCAGGGTACATCATGCAAAATGCCAGGCTGGATGAAGCACAAGCTGGAATCAAGATTTCCAGGAGAAATATCAATAACCTCAGATATACAGATGACACCACCCTTACGGCAGAAAGGGGGAAAAAAAAAAAAAAACTAAAGAGCCTCTCAATGAAAGTGAAAGAGGAGACTGAAAAAGCTGGCTTAAAACTCAACATTCAGAAAACTAAGATCATGGCATCTGGTCCTATCACTTCATGGCAAAGAGTCAGACACAACTGAGCAACTGAACTGAATAATTCCCAAATTGGTAGTGTCTAATGTCCTGTTTCTATGATTAGTTGTTTCTGTTATATTTTGCTTATGGTGGTTCGTGAAATGATTTGCTGAATAACCTCTTCCTGTGAACACATGTCCCCCAGAAGTTGATCATTGAGAGTCTGTTGATATGAGATATAGGTTTAAAATACATTATTCCAGAGAAGATAATCATTCACTACTGACTAATTCTGGAGTACTACAATTTAGCACCACTTTAAACTACCTTTCTTTGGGTGGCTTAGGAGGCATAGAAATTGTGATTTCTAAGCCTCAAAACTCCAAAGAGAGGGTTTGTGGTTTAAAATTCTCATAAAGTTTTTATTTATTTTTTCAGTATCATCCTGCAGGCAGTCTGCCAAAAGAGGGCAAGTCCACATGCCTTTCACTGTAGGGACATTTATGTTTTCAATTTGGCCACTGAGAGTGTTGACCCTAATGTACCTGAAAAGTGAAACTGCTAGTCACTCAGTCATAGTCGCTCAGTCCGATTCTTTGTGACCTCATGGATTGCAGCACATCAGGCTCCTCTGTCCATGGAATTCTCCAGACAAGAAAACTGGAATGGGTAGAGCCAGTCCCTTCTCCAGTGGATCTTCCCAACCCAGGGATCAAACCTGGGTCTTCTGGCATTGCAGGCAGATTCTTTACTATCTAAGCCACCAGGGAAGCCCATTAATGTGCCTGGACTCATAGATTTGTTACAGTTTGTCACGTTAAGTCATCAAGAATGAATACAATTCCCCCAGAGCAATGTCAGTTCTTGTTTTATCCCTTTGATTTGGGCTTTCTCAAATTTCATTTCTTGCTATACATATAAACGTCTATATTTCCAGATAAGCTTCAAATTTTCTATGTATGGGTATGTATCATTATGTAAAATTATCTTTTGGGGTTTTTGGGAGGTTGTTTTCTGTTTTCTTTTTAGATTATAACTTCCTGAAATAGGAAACTAATTAATCTTATTTACAGCTATATTTCCAAGATCTGTAACAACGCCTCACACATAGAAAATGCTCAATAAAAATTCCCAAATTAAAAATAAATGTAAATGTAATTATACATTTATACATACATATAAATGTACTCAGTTCAGTTGCTCAGTTGTGTCTGACTCTTTGCAACCCCATTAATTGCAGCACGCAGGCCTCCCTGTCCATCACCAACTCTCAGAGTTCACTCAAACTCACATCTTATTACATGCACTTAAATATGTGTTATACATGTTTGCACATCTATTTGTGTGTGTTCAGTTCAGTTGTTCAGTCATGTCTGACTCTTTGCAGCCCCATGGACTGCAGCATGCCAGGCTTCCTTGTCCATAACCAACTTAGAGAGCCTACTCAAACTCATGTCCATCAAGTCAGTGATGCCATCCAACCATCGTATCCTCTGTTGTCCCCTTCTCCTCCCACCTTCAATCTTTCCCAGCATCAGGGTCTTTTCCAATGAGTCAGTTCTTTGCATCAGGTGGCCAAAGTATTGGAGTTTCAGCCTCAGCATCAGTCCTTCCAATGAGTATTCAGGACTGATTTCCTTTAGGATGAACTGGTTGGATCTCCTTGCAGTACAAGGGACTCTCAAGAGTCTCCTCCAACACCACAGTTCAAAAGCACCAATTCTTTAGCACTCAGCTTTCTTGATGGTCCAACTCTCACAGCCATACATGATTACTGGAAAAACCATAGCGTTGACTA
Organism: Oreotragus oreotragus; assembly: GCA_006410675.1. Taxonomy (NCBI): domain Eukaryota; kingdom Metazoa; phylum Chordata; class Mammalia; order Artiodactyla; family Bovidae; genus Oreotragus; species Oreotragus oreotragus. The sequence goes on from SJYX01000325.1 coordinate 42,741, forward strand.
GACAGACCTTTTTTGGCAAAGTAATGTCTCTGCTTTTTAATGTGCTATCTAGGTTGGTTATAACTTGTCTTTCAAGGAGGAAACATCTTAATTTCATGGCTTCAGTCACCATCTGCAGTGATTTTGGAGCCCAAGAAAATAAAGTCTGTCACTGTTTCCTCATCTATTTGCCATGAAGTGATGGGACCAGATGCTATGATCTTAGTTTTTTGAATATTGAGTTTTAAGACAGCTTTGTGTATGTATGTGTGTGTGTGCATTGTGTACCTATATAATTTGAATTTGAGCCATTTCTTAAACAACCAAATCAATCATAAAACATTATAATCTTAATGTATATTAAACATGATGAGTAAGATTAAATATTAAGAAATTCCTTACATTGAGTTTTTGGTAAAAAAAAAAGGCAAATGAGAGTTTTCTGGACAAACTTGGTTATTAACATGACAGACACAGCAGACAAACATGTACTTTTAAAGTCCTGAGTTATTGTAATATATATAGTCACTGAATGTTAACCTTAATTTCAGGTTGTCATTCAGGTTTGCATCCTTAACGCCTCATTTCTCTGGTGGCTTTGAAAGGTGATGTATTAGAGATTGTCACTTGGAGGCTTGAGGCACCTGGAGTTACTGTAGTATGACTGACATGAGCATTGAACGGTCCTTCATAGTCTCTGCCAGCAGGCCTTTATCCTGAGTAAAGGGAGTAGATTTGATAATTGGATGGTTCAGCAACAATTCATGTATGTGTATTTGATGGAAGCAAAAACATGTGTTCAAGAATGCAAATTTGAGGATGAACTCTGTTTGCTGTGGAAAGAACATTGGAACTGGGGTTTGGAGACTTAAGTTTAAGCCTAGCTTATCCTCTTACTAAGGTGATTCACTTAACCCTTCTGGACCTCAGTCAATTCATTGTAAATTAAAAGGATCCTGTAGTAAAGGTCCCTTCCAATTCTGCAATTCTATTATTAAACATTTCACAAACTCATAGGCCTTTCTGAAGATGAAATAAAGTCTTAGAATAAGTTATTCTTCTTCTGTACTATGTACCTGACTATGTAAGGTAAGCTTTTGCTATAATTTTTTCAACAATAGTATTGTAAATACATGATGCCTGTCCCCAAGTGCTTCCCCAAAGTGGATGGTAATATAACTGAAGACAGAGCTGTACATAGGAAATAATAACTTATTCTATCATCTTGAGGAAGCAAAGTTAGGGGTCCCTTAGAGACATTTAGGGTAACTTGGTACTATCTCTAATCTAACTTGATGCATGAGTTATTGGACTGTAAATGATACTTCCTATGGTGCCACTCTCCTCTAATTTCTAAATCTCACACTTTGTTGTTTTCCACCAACATTTATCTCCGGTTGGATTCAACTTCTCTTTATTCATCTTGCTAATTACATCTAATCTGTACAATCAACTGAACAACAGAGAATGAAAGCACAGTATTTTTAACATTTGATGACCATAGCCCATCAAATAGCTACAGCAATGCATCAATCCTGGCCTCTGTCTACCACTGAAAGTAGACTACTGATAAAGAGGAAACAAATTACCCAAACCAGAAATAAAATAATGTTCATGATCCCATGAGTATTAAAAAGAAAATACATACTATGAACAATTATCTGTCCATAAATTTGATAACTTTGATGAAACTGACCAATTTCTTAAAAGACAAACAGCAAAACTCTCACAGTCTCTTGCCCTCCTAAACCAGAATAGATAATGCAATTAGCAAAGCATCAGAGAGCCCACTAGCTGATAAAAGCAAGGGTTTGGGGTCATTCAATGCCTTTTAATAGTTTAGGGGATCTCTGGTCACACCTTTTCACTCATCATCAACCATGTTGGTTAGCTTGCTTTCAAGTCTATTAGTTGAGGCTCTCTCTGTGCTTATAATCTTGGCAAATCTCAGCATTATTTGGCCAAAGTTTGACCTTCTCATCATCCTCTTCTTGTGAAACTGGACTTTTCTCTCTGTACCCTTAGTTGTTGACAGAGGTCCTGCCATAGCAGAATGATGAACCAAACCCAAGATGCCTTCTGTAGCTTCATTTCAACAGCTCTGGCTCCCCCACCATCTTATTGCTGTAAATAATAAATCCAACCATCACAATACTAGACTTGCTAACCATGGGTTGCTTGGAGGTGGTTAGCAAGCAATTGCATGGATTGCTTGCTAACCATGGATTCCTTGGGAATCATTGTTTCCAACTAGAGCAATTTTTTTTTTCTTCCTCCTTGTCTTTCTTTACTGTTTTCCTTTCTCCTGGTCTATCATGAAAATCTCTTGTTATTACATAGTGTCTCTTTTTCTATCTTTAGGTAAAGTAGGAAGGAAAAAGCAGTTTAACAACTCAGCCAGTTGGAGGTATGTCATAGTCATCAAGAGAGGCACAGCATTAGAGGTAGACCTAGCTTAGATATCTGATTTCATAATGGTATAAAGAACTTGGACCATCACTCATCCTTTTTATTTTCTTAAGCTGAATCTGAGGATACAAGATTCAACTTCATAGGGATGCTGTAAAGATTAAATGAGATGACATATATAAAAACATAGCACAGAAGTTGCCATAAACATTCAATAAATAGAAATTAACATAAAACCTGAACTGGCAATTTGCTTTACAGATACCTCTATCGTCTACTGGAAGCATTTTAATTGGATCAACCCTGCTCCTCCCATTCCTCTTATCTTCCATATTATATAGAATTGAAAAGGCTTTCAGGGACCAAGCCTTTCCCTTTTCTTGAGGAAATACTGCTTAATATCTCATATTTTATTGAAAGCAGAGTCAGGACTAGAGCTCAGGTCTACGCTCTTAGGTAAAGGATCTGGGAGGCTGGTTTGGCTTGATGGGTATTTGGGAGCATTGAGTACTAGCGCAATCTTCCTTCTGTGTGGAGCTGAAATGAGGGCATAGGTCCCTCCAGCCCTGTCTTTTGCTGGATCTCATATAAGAAAGAGTAGAAAGCAGCAGAGAGTCAAAGGGGAAAAGAAAGTGCCTTGGTTCTGAGTGGTGTCACAAATGGAAGAAAACGAAGAAAATGCTGTCCCCAATGCAAAATCCATCAATAGAGCTCTGAAATATATTAGCCAATTATACTTTCCTCAAGCAGCTTGGGAAGCTTCTCCAAAGAATCTTATCAACACAATCAGCTACTAAGTAAAACAGTTGCACTAGTGCCAATATACATTTGAGTATGAAGGACTGAAAATTCTAGGATTTAGTCCAAGACTAACTTTAATCAGGAAACTAATTTTAATTTTCAAATGGGAATAATGAAGGAGAAAAGAAGAAAACTGAAGCTGAATGGTTGAAAATTAGATGGGATATTGAAGGCTATAGAAAGCTGGCAAAGTGAACTTGGCTTTCATTTCACACATAGACCAACTGCCTAAGCTTAGAATGAGTCTTCAGTAGCAAAATGCCCTGGGCTGCCTGGCCTTTCTATCTCTGTGTCTGGGATCCATTTTACAATGATCTTCATTATGGTTAAAGCACAGAACTTCCTCATGATTAGCTCCTCTGCATGGGTCCCCCTCTGAGTAGGCTGAGTCAGATGTTGTCAGAACATTGAGATTATTACCAGCATTCTTACCAGAGGTGTATCAGAATCTTATTAGAGGGAACCACCTAGTATCTTCCCCATATCTCTTCCATCACATATTGGCAGCTTGGCTCCTACAGGTCTACTCAACACTATCTCAGGCTTGAGGACATTCCTGTCCTACGATGGAGGGAACTGGTGAGTTCCCACTCTAGGAGCTGGCAAGCCTCCCACCAACCCAGCCTGAAAACAGTTTTGGATTGGACCTGGACCCCAGCCCCAGGAAGACCTTTCACTATACTTGTGAGCCAAGGTTTCCTAATCTCTTTCAGTTCCACTTTCAGTAATGCCTCGGTTCTTCTCTCCAGCTTGAGACTCTTCACCTCCACCATTCTCACTATAGAAACTGGCTATGCTATTACCAGCCCTTCTGGAGAATGGTCCCTGGATCTTGCCCTGGTCTGAGGTCAGGTCTCTCCGGTAAATACCACATTCTTCCCACTCTGACTGTGAACCCAGGGCCATACCACCCATTTCCTTGACAGATATCCAATCGACTCCTCAGGCTCCAGTCTGCCTGAGCCACCGTCTCCAGCTCTTAGCCACCGTCTCTAGCTCTTAGCCACACTCCTTCCTATTACTTTCTCCTTTGGTCATCTCCTGACCATCCATTTCACCTGCCCAAAGCCCCCCGTCCTACCTGTCTAATCATCACAAGCTCTGATAGTAGCCTCTTCAAGTCAGATTTTTCCCACCTTCACAAAGGATAAATAAATCCTAGTGCATTGTGACAGTATCAGCAGGGGTGAGAGGGACAAAGAAATTAGTTATGAAAATGAACTAATCTTGTCCCCTGGTCTTCTATAGAGTCTTAGCATTTCACTGAAAAATGTGGCCAAAGAAGTGAGTCACAACCTAAGGAAGTTCATCCTAAAAAGCAATGTAGGTGGCTGGTCAAAAATGGACCATGTTCCCAGCTTTCCACTCCTCTGCTCCTTTCACCTCCCCTTTGTTTATGACATGTTCTGAACACATTTATTTCACAAGGTTATTACAGAGATTCCCTCAGGATTTTTGCCCATCTCAACCGACTCATGGTATTATATTGAGAAATCTAGCTCACAAGAAACATGAGAAAATATCATCTTTCACACCATGCCACAGAGCTCCTTCCCTTTCATTCAATGTCTGGGATCCACATTCTGGCCCAAAACCCAAATATTACACTTTCACTTCCTATTTTTTTGAATGTTCAGTTCTCCTTGTGAGTGTTAAAAGTATCCTCCCTTCTTCTTCTCATTGCCTTATGTAGGACAAAACTAATTTCCATTTTCAATCTGATATCTGTCCTCTGCAAGAATCTATGCTCATCTACTCTCTAGAGATACACAAAAATTTGACTAAAAATGAGTCATGAATTTCTCTTTAAGTCTTAGATATAAGAAGCCTGGATTATCAGGGAATGTATACATAAAGGATGCTCTGTATAAGGCAGCAGGTGGAAGGTACAGATGCAAAAGACTAGGGAAGGAACTTGGCTCCTTCATGCTTCTTCTACATAAGGGCAGTAGTAGTTTGGGAGTGACAAGTTCTAGGGTGCTACAGTCATCTAAACTTGGAGGTATGTGAGAGGGTGGCAAGCAGGAAGTGACAAATGCTTAAAAATATTAAAAAGGGCATCCAAGGCAGCTCTTATCTGTGATCAGCCACCCACATTTCGATTCCTCCTCCGAGACCTGGATCCTCAAGGATAACCCAAAACTTGAAATTTTCATGACTCCATTTTCAGAATAGATCAGAGTGCTTTGTGCTTTTACCATTTTAAGTACAAACGTCTAACTCCTCTGTAGCATAGCCATCTGTTTATGTTACAGTGCCTTTTATTAGGTTATTAATTATTTGAATACAGGGCATGCATCTAAGTAATCTATGAAAATGTGGCTACCTAGGAAAATGTGTGATGCTTGATGGATGCTCATCAAAATGATCCTTGAATAACTAAATGCAAAGATAGAGAGTGTGGTGTTTATTGGACTCATTCTACATGAATGGAAGTTTAGACTTGGACCACAATGTTTTACTTGTTCTGAAACTTCTCTGTTTTCCTAAGGAAGTGTCAGCACTGAAGACAGTAATAATTACTGAAACTTCTGAAGCCCTCTGTTCATCCCCCCACCCGCCCACAAAATGTTTTTTGTTACACGTTCCTATCACTTTCACTTTTCACTTTCATGCACTGGAGAAGGAAATAGCAACACACTCCAGTGTTCTTGCCTGGAGAATCCCAGGGATGGGGGAGCCTGGTGGGCTGCCATCTATGGGGTCACACAGAGTTGGACACGACTGAAGTGACTTAGCCTATTATGTGGGGGAGTTCAATGCTTTACTTGGTTTTGATAGGAAAATTTACTTGATAACTAAAAGGGAGATGGTCCCACTAATCACTTGTCATTACTGATATTTGGTGACTTTGAATGAAATAACATTTAAATTTCTTGAATGTCTACTCCTTTTTAGATACTTGATAAGCACTTGATAAATAAAAACTCGATTTTCCCCCAAACCCTGCAAAATAAGTAAAATTTTGTCTGTTTTATAGAGGATGGGATTGAAGCACAGAGTTATTTGTCACAAATACACATATTTTAGCTATGTCTATTAAATGACAGAGCCAATTTTTTTAATGGCTTCTGTATACTGGATTCTTGATTTAGAGATTAGACTAAAAGTTTTGAATGATTGTCAGTGCAAACATATTTCCTGCTAATGAACTGTCAGTTTGTTTTAAATGGAAAATAATTTCATTGACCTCAGGAATTAAATATTAAGTATTTGTTGTGATCAAAGGCTTGAGATATAAAGTAAAAGTATTCTCATATACCAGTCATGAATGGGCATGTGATGATTCATGTGTCACAGTTAGGGTTGGGAAGGTGGGTAATTATGATTCCATATGACCTATAGTACATATCAGAACTTGGATCCCCATTGATTTGGGGATGGCCAGGTAGGAATGATAACCACAATATTAACAGTAACACACATATATTCCATGCCATATTTGTTTTCTTTATCTATTAACTATTTTTTGAGCACTTACTTCTTACATGCCAGACACTGTGTGAGTTGCTGAAATATATTCATTTAACCCCATTTATGTTTCTATAATCACTTATTTGCTTCCTATACCCACAGGAAGGTAGGTAGACATAATCTAGGTTCTTGTCTGCTCTTTATTGGACAAAAATCTTCTGACCAGCTGTTTGTCTATAAATCTCTGCTTGTTCTCATTGTATTCAGACCTAAGCTCAATCTTTCTCCTCCACTGCAAAAACCCTGATTGCAGTCCTTAAATAAATTCTTCCATACTATCTTTAACAAGTGTCACAAACAATTTTTCTAACACTACCCACTGCTCTTTGGATGATATTCTGGACCTGTAACATGGATTACAAGGCTCCTTGTAATCAGTCATCCATATCTCCAAAGAGACCAAAGACCTGCCTGAAACCTCTCTCAGCTAGTTTACTCAACTCTCTTCCTACTTATATACCCATTTCACACTATGTCAGATTGGATTTCAACTCCTAGTTAATTGTCAGTTTCATAACTAAACTCTGAACTTTTCAAGGGAAGGGATTTAAATATATCTATCTTTGTTTCCATGACACCTCTTGCAACACTGAGAGAACTAAATATTTTTCAAAAATCTGATGACTATTTAAACATGATCTTCACCTTTAAGATTTGTTCATTTAAAGTGATTTCATAAGCTCCACAATCATGGAGGCATTTGATGGCATGGTAGCTGATGATTTATGCCTTTTACAAGGTGTTATTTTGAATGAGTGATTATTTCAATTTATTTACTTCAACTGGTCACACTCTAATTTCATCAAGGCACTCTAGCCCTTCTGCACAAAGGCTCAGACACAGAAATATGTGGAATTCATAGCAAGTAGCTTCTTCCCTCATTCCTTAGTCTGTTCACTTTCTTGCCTTCTACCTCCCTTTCCCATCTACCTCCCTTTACTTGCTCTTTTCCATAATTTTTTTCCCCTTGTTAAGATTACTTGACTATTTGATTATTATGATAGAGTTTTCCAAAGATTCACCATCAGAATGCTTTATCTGACATTTAACATATTATTAAGGAGGTAGGACAAGGCTCAAAGGTCATAGTTTGGATTTAAAGCCTAAAGGTTTTCATAATGTTTAGTAAAGGTATCATAAATGTCATCTCTCTCCAGAACTAGCACTTCCATAGTCAATGCCAATTGGATTTACTCAGGACTTAGATTTCTTTAGTTTCCCCATGCAGCATTTGTCAAAAGAGATTTCAGTTTCCAAAAAGTTATTTTGTCCAGCACAACTTACTCCTTTAACTAACATGGTCAAATGCTCTCTACCATAAATGCACTGTCCAGTCACAGGGAAGAGAAAAAGAACTGAGAAACATGACAAAGGTCTACATTGGTTCTCTCGCCAGTGTTCATTAATTTCCACATCAATGCCAGCCTCGGCGGGAAGATTCCTATATGTCTGGGTTACCACAAGGATTTAAAGCCTAACGTGTATGTGTGTTAGTCACTCAGTTCTGTCCAACTCCTTGTGACCCCATGAACTGTAGCCTATGAGGCTCTCCTGTCCATGGAATTCTCCAGGTAAGGATACTGGAATGGGTTGCCAGTGCCTTCTCCAGGAGATCTTCCCAATCCAGGGATCAAACCCTCCTGCATTGCAAGCAGACTGTTTATTGTCTGAGCCACCAGGAATACCTCTGAAGTGTAACATACTAAATAAAATTGGAAATAACTGAAATATACAATTTTTGCAATCCATCATGTTTACAAAAATAAAGCCATCAAGACACCCAATAAATTAGTCTTGATGAGATTTGTAATGAGGCATTAAAGATAAGCTGAGTAAACTACTGAAATGCTAGAAAAATATATTACAACATAACATATCTAGTCATACTCCGTATTTTATGCAAACAATCAGACAAGAAATATTTTTAAACAAACAGAAATTTAAATCTTAAAAGAAACTACAAAAAACAGATTTAATATTTTTGATTACCTGATGCTGCTACTGCTAAGTCGCTTCAGTCGTGTCTGACTCTGTGCGACCCCGTAGACAGCAGCCCACCAGGCTCCCCCATCCCTGGGATTCCCCAGGCAAGAGCACTGGAGTGGGTTGCCATTTCCTTCTCCTTTGATTACCTAGTAGAGTTCAAAGCCATTAAGCCCTGAGTAGGAATTCTATGGCTGGAAAGAAAACATTTTTCTTTTTGGTACTGAAATCCAATGGTTCTGTTTTTATTACCAGTGAAAATTAAAGACTTTTAGTATAAATGAAGTCATATTTAGCTTTTTAAAATTCCAGGGCAGTATGGAGTTTAATATACTCCTTCAGTTTCTGGAGAAAGCTGCTCATTACAAGAGCTAATAGAAGAAAAAAATAATTACTCCTATTGTTGGTTCAATGGTGCACCCAGAAATCTCATTTTGTCAAACTGTCAGAACTGTTGATAAGATTTTTAAACAGATGATAGAGGATCACTTTCTGGGCAAATATCCTCATTTCTTTAAAAAACCAAAGCGATGCTATTTTTTGTAATGGGATGGAAGTGCATAGGATAGCAAGACTAACTCAGTGATACCATCTTACAGAAAAATCTGAACTAACTTTTGGGACAACTGAATACAATTTGTAATTGGGCGCAGAGTCTGCTCCAAGTATGACAGTCCTGTATTGAACTCACTGACACTAGATAATTCTGAGATGGAGTGTGAAGGCTCTGTATGTTTCTATAAGAGTACAAACCAGTCAATCCTAAAGGAAATCACCCCTGAATATTCATTAGAAGAATTCACTGAAGCTGAAGCTCCAATACTTTGGCCACCTCATGTGAAGAGCTGCCTCATTGGAAAACACCCTGATGCTGGGAAAGATGGAGAGCAAGAGGAGAAGGGGCAATGGAGGATAAGATTGTTGGATGGCATCACTGACCCAATGGACATGAGTCTGAGCAAACTCAGGGAGATAGTGAAGGACAGGGAAGGCTGGCATGCTGCAGTTTGTGGGGTTGCAAAGAGTCTGATTGCAACATAGCGACTAAACAACAACAAAATGAAAAAAGGGGCTTCCCTGGTGGTTCAGTGGCAAAGAATCCACTTGCTAATTCAGGAGATGTGACTCCAATCCCTGGAAAACACCCCGGAGAGCAAAACGGCAACCCACTCCAAGATTCTTGCTTGAGAAATCCCATGGACAGAAGAGACTGGTGGGCTACAGTCTGCGCAGGTTGAAAAGAGTGGGACTCGACGAGCAGCTAAACAAACAACAGGAGAACAAAGAGTCAGTGTAAGCTCTCCCCCACCAAATCACTGCTTTCAGCAAGGTGTCTGCTTTCAGCATCTCTTACCTCCAAAACTTCACAGTACGCGTGGCCTTCCCTTTTCTCTGCCCACACATTGGCAGACATTGGCTTCAGAAGATAATTGAATGACACTGACTTCATTTCATTTTCTCCAGCACAAAAGTTATAACACAAATGGCAATGGGAGCTGAACACTTAGAGGGGAGGGAGGACAAATAAACTTTGGTCCAAGGTCTTCCTACACCATGGCCCTTGTTCTACACAGCTGGAACTCAGAGTGTTTTCCAGGAACAAAATCTGGGGTTTGGCAGAACTTTACAAATGTGCATATTCTTTGTGTGTGTTTGAGAATGCCACAAGTGTCTCATTTTATGCAGGCTTTCCTGACCCCTGAGTCAGTTTCAAACCTCTGTAATTCACATTCAAATCCAGTGAAAAAGGTGAAGGTTAAAAGTTTACCTCCAGCACCCTGAAATTCAAACCTCTCTAATCAAGCAATATTCCCTCATATCTCAGGATAACAAGCATCCTTGTGAGACTTTACAATGTTTTGCTCCCATCCAAGCTGAAAATACTAAGAATATGAGGACTGTTTTTTATTTTTCCTCTCTCCTTGTGTGTCTGTATGTATTTTCATGGGATTGTGTAACTCCTGTCACTGCTAATGCAGATCATCATGAAAGACAAAAGTATGCTGCAGCTGGGGTGAAGAAACTGAAGGAGACAAACACAAATGAGTTTAGAAATTTGAAAAAAAAAGTTCTAAATGGGACAATAATTTTTTGGGCTTCCCAGGTGGCTCAGTGGTAAAGATCTGCCTGCCAATGCAGGAGATGTAGGTTCAGTGCCTGGGTTTATAAAATTCCCTGGAGAAGGAAGGACTTCCCTGTAGCTCAAACAGTAAAGAATCTGCCTGTGAAGCAGGAGACCAGGGAAGATCCTCTGGAGAAGGGACTGGCAATCCACTCTAGTATACTTGCCTGGAGAATTCCATGGACAGAGAAGCCTGGCAGGCTACAGTTTGTGGGGTTGAAAAGAGTTGGACACAACTGTGCAACTAACTCACTGGAGAAGAAAATGGCAACCCACCTCAGTCTTCTTGCCTGGAGAATCCCATGGAAAGACAGACCGAATCCATAGGGTCACAAAGAGTCAGACAAGACTGATGGACTGAACAAGCACAGTTTTTGTGGGTTTTTTTGGCAGATCTAGTGCTTATTTTAAGTTAAAACTAAAATGTGCACAGGGAAAAACAAAGTGAATTTAGGAAAAGAAAATGCGCAGCTTAGTCCTTAGATGTTGGGAGAAGGGTCCTAGGTAGGAAATCTTCCAGTCCATTCCCCAGAACTAGTAACTTTTCAGAAGTACTTCCAGGATTCAATAGTTGTGCTTGGACCACCATGGTGATCCAGTGGTTAAGAATCTACCTACCAATGCAGTGGATACAGGTTTGATATCCGGTTGAGGAACCAAGATGGAACAGCTAATTCCTCATGCCACAGCTCCTGAGCTCACGCTCCACAGCCACAGAAGCCAGGGCACCCTCAAGCTGGTGCTCCGCAACGAGAGAAGCCAGTGCAAACAGAGAAAGCCCGTGCGCAACAGCAAAGACCCAGTGAAGTAAAAAAAATTTTTTTTAAAAAGAACAACAAAAATACTTAAAAAAAATTAGTTGTGCTTATGACTAAGACGCTCAGAGGTTAAAGCGTCTGCCTCCAATGCAGGAGACCCGGGTTCGATCCCTGGGTCGGGAAGATCCCCTGGAGAAGGAAATGGCAATCCACTCTAGTATTCTTGCCTGGAGAATCCCATGGACGGAGAAGCCTAGTAGGTTACAGTCCACGGGGTCGCAAAGAGTCGGACACGACTGAGCGACTTCATCACCATCATCATCATGACTAAGACTTACTACCAGTGAGAGGATACAAAGCAAATGCAAAAAAAGGTGGAGGGAGAGGATGATATACAGGGTGAAGTCTGGCTGACCTCAGGACCTGGCTTCCAAGAATCTTCTCCCAGTAGAATTACACAGGACTTAACTCCCAGCGATGAGTCATGGCAACATGTGAGAAGTGTTCCCTGCCAGGGACACATGTTGGGAACTCAAAGTCCCAGGTGTTTATTGAAGCCTGGTCACTTAGGCACCTTCTGCCTAGCACACACAAAGTCCCAGACCCCCAGAAGAAAACCAAAATATGTATACAGATGGTTTCAGCACAGTGAGCCACTCTTACGATTCAGGGAGTTTCAGGTCTTATGTACGGTTCTGTTTGCTAGCCATGTTCTCAGGTTGGAGGCTGGGACCACGCTTGTAAGCAGGCCTTTACAGGTTGCACAGTCTCTAGCCGTCTGTGTTCCTTTATCTCTGCATGGCCCTACAGGCCTGTGGCTGACCACCCAGTCCCCCTCTCTCCACAGTGTGTGCAGAGCTTCAGGGAGACATTCTCTTTTTCTAGGCACATTTGGAAAATACATTTCCCATTCTTTATAATGGCTTGGTCAAAAAACTCATTCAGATATTTTGTAAGATGTATGAATGAACTTTTTAGCCAACCCAATATTATGGCTTTAAGAAAAGCAAAATAAAGGAATTATAGAAGAGACAGTGTTTCTAACAGAAACTTTTCTTCACATAATTTTGACTCTTCTGATGTTTCAGGTATCATCTGAAACCTTTTGAGATAACATTTAAACATACTTTGGGAAAATTCACTAAAGTTCTCAGATCTAACTAGCAAAAGGATAATTTCAGGGGGCTCAGAGGAGTTCCAACAAACTGGAACCCCTGCTCCCCAGACTCCCTGTTTTATATGGTTTGAATTTTTGAAGGACTGATGCTAAAGCTGAAGCTTCAATACTTTGGCCACCTGATACGAAGAGCTGGCTCATTGGAAAAGACCCTGATGCTGAGAAAGATGGAAGGAAGGGGAATAAGGGGGTGACAGAGGATTGGATGGCAAGTTGAATGGCATGACTGACTCAATGGACATGAGTTTGAGGAAATTCTGGGAGATAGTGAAGGACAGGGAAGCCTGTCCAACAAAGAGTTGGACATGACCTAGTGACTGAACAATAATACCATGTGGACTCATGCTAGAGCACAGCAACTTTATTAAGCCTCTCTGATGGAGTACCCTAATTTTTTCCACCACCACATTTGAGTCCCAGGAATCAGAACATACAGTACCAGGGCCCTAGTGCATTTGTGCAACATCCATTCTTTTCTCTCAAAGAAGAATGGAAACAAGGTTGGCTACTCTCTCCCATCTCACCTCAGTTCATCTGCCTAAACCCCAGTTTCTTCTTTTTTAACCTGATTGTGGTAGAGCTTCTTTCATAAAACCTTTCCCCAATTACCTGACTTCAAGCTTCCTTACTCCTTTGGGTGCTGTGCCTCTCATTGCTGGGCTTCAACTAGGACATTTAAGACCAGTTACCTTAAAGGATCACAACTTAGGGATATGCATTCTCTTCCCAAGTACATGGGAACACCTTCAGGACCCAGCTTCCTCCAATGTGCATCAGCGTGCCCAGCTAAGATACCTGCCTTCTGTGTGTCACTTACCAAGTAAGTCACAGAGGTCGTCATCAAGAAGAGAAGAAAAGCAAGGTGAAAATAGGTGTAAATCAGCAGATACCACACACTCTTCTGAAAATGTGGACTTAGACCTGGGACAAGGGAAGAGTTCCTGCCTTCTGTGTGTCACTTACCAAGTAAGTCACAGAGGTCGTCATCAAGAAGAGAAGAAAAGCAAGGTGAAAATAGGTGTAAATCAGCAGATACCACACACTCTTCTGAAAATGTGGACTTAGACTTGGGACAAGGGAAGAGCCAAGTATAGATGAACACAGCAGCAGATGGCTTTTCTAGGACAAGTTTGGAGATCCAACTTTGTGAGCAAAATCTGAGAACAAAACTAGCAAAAACAGATAAGAAATCAAGACAGGAGGAATCACTTACTGATATTTCCCATCTGATCTATAACATAGTCCTATTTCATGCTCATTAGAAAATAAACATTTCCATTCCCAGATAAGCTTGGGATACAGTCTATACCACATTGCTGATCACATTACCACCTACCTCAGGAATTATTTTAAATTCCCCCAGAAGACCTGCAATAAAGGTCAAATTTATTTGTCTAGAAATGCACCATGTTTTTGTTTAAGTTCTATACTTTGTTTTATTAACACAAATTAATGTTTCCCTGGTGTGGGTTCCATGGAACATGCATTGGGAGACAATGTTATCCATGTATTCTTATAAACATTATGCTATTGTCCTGGGTCTCTATGGAGTGTCAATATATCAGCTGATTTCTGTTCACCTTGCCTCAGATTTCAGTTATTTCTCAACATGTAGTTGTTTTATGAATGGAATAATTAGTGACCCAATGACATGAGTAGAGTTGCATAAAATATCAGGCTCTATATTTGGATGATCTGAACTAAAGGACAGATAGAAAGCAATCCCAAGAAGGGAAAAAAAAATTGTTTCTGTTAGAATGTTTTCAAGGGCTAGAAGGATTAATGCTGCCAAAACCACTCACAAGTGATTGAGAGAATATAGGGTCCACTTTCTCAGATGCTTCTGGGTCCCAGCTGGTAGAACTACATTCTGACCCAGGTGTGCTTTCCCCAGCTTTGTGATTATTCACTGTGAAGCCAAGTGTAAGCTACTTGATACTGCTGTCTTTGGCTTACTGGTCTATAAAATGAAGCTAGCAGCACACCCCACCACAAGCATGGGAATGAAATTAACATAAATGATTTCAAGCTCTTCACAAATTTGAAATACCAGTGATCTGTGCTAACAAGACTAACTCTGCCTTCAAGCTCCATTTATCCTTTTCCTTTCCTCAGGGAGACTTGTGCTTGTTTAAGGGCATGGAAAAAATAAAAAAATAAAAAAAAACCCTGAGAGGTCATTCTCTCTTTGTGTGTGCCCAACTAAACGTGATGTCCAACTACACCTCTGGCCTATTCTAATTGAGCATTAAGTAAAAACAAGGTCTCTGGATAGCCTTTCATGCTTTTATCTTCTTAGATAGCCATTTAAGGGCTTCCCAGTTGGCTCAGATGGTAAAGAATCCACCTGCAATGCAGACCTGGGTTTGATCCCTGGGTCAGGAAGATCCCCTGGAGAAGGAAACAACAGCCCACTCCAGTATTCCTGCCTGGAGAATTCCATGGAGAGAGAAGCCTGGAAGGCCACAGTCCACAAGATCACAAAGAGTCGGACGTGGCTGGGTGACCTTCACTCTCACTCCAGGTGGTGCAGTGATGAGGAATCCACCTGCCAGCTCAGGAAGCACAAGAGGCATGGATTTGATCCCTAGGTCAGGAAAATCCCCTGAAGGAGGGTATGGCAACCCACTCCAATATTCTCACCTGGAGAATCCCATGGACAGAGGAGTCTGGCAGGCTACAGTTTATGGGGTTGCAAAGAGTTGGACATGACTGAGTACACACCCATAGATAGCTACTTGCTTTTCCATAGAGTTCAAATAGATTTTCAAGTCTTTCTGAAATTATGACTGTTTGATCACATCAACAGTCTTGTGACTTGGGTAGAATCAGCATTAGAGTCTTTTGTTTTTCAGATAAGAAAAAAAAAAAAAAACTCAAAAAATTATGGAGGTTAGATCAACAAAGACTCAGAAATACTGGCCTCAGATTTGACTCCTGAAAGAGACACTATCAATTCCCTGGTGGCTCAGATGGTAAAGCGTCTGCCCGCAATGCGGGAGACCTGGGTTTGATCCCTGGGTTGGGAAGATCCCCTGGAGAAGGAAATGGAAACCCACTCCAGCACTCTTGCTTAGAAAATTCCACGGATGGAGGAGCCTGGTGGGCTACAGTCCATGGGGTCACAAAGAGTCAGACATGACGATGATCTCATATACACATCTCTAAGTGGTCTTACAGTGGCCCCTTTCCATTTAAGAATGGGCCATCAGGACCCCTGGGGGAAGAGAGGTAAAGTCATTGTGTCTCAAGTATCCAAAAAATAGACCAGATTTCTCTTTCTTCATGGCTATGCAGAACATAGATCTCACAACTCTCGCAACTCATATCACAGTTAGAACCAGCTGAAACAAAGTTCTTTGGAAGTTTTACTAGAATCAAGAATCTCACACTTGAATCTCAAAGGTTGTTTGTATAGCTTTCAGGCCAAAGCATCTCATATAGTACCAATGCACCTTTTATGGTACCAATGCATCTTACATGCACCAATGCATATCTTATAGTTCCAGTGTATCTCATATGGTTCCAATGCATCTTTTGTGGTTCCAATGCATCTTATATGGTACGCTCTCTATTACTCAGCCTTTGGTTCTTCTCTGACAACATCATCATTATTCCACCATCAGAAGTCAAAGTTACTTCACATCTCTGCATGCCTAATCCCCTCAATAAGCATGCTCTTTAAAAGTATTGATTTTAGTTTCTGTCTTCATATTTCTAAGAACCAGCCAATATCTAGTTGAGAAGATGTATCAATAAATAATTGAAAAGCTTTTCTTCTCACCTAAAGCAATAGCTTTCTATTAGTTCCCCTACTTACATCTAAACAGCATATTAAAAAGCAGAGACATCACTTTGTTGACAAAGGTCCATATAGTCAAAGTTATAGCTTTTTCAGTAGTCATGTACAGATATGAGAGTGGGAACATAAAGAGGGCTGAGCAACAAAGAATTGATGCTTTCAAACTGTGGTGCTGGAAAAAACTCTTGAGAGTCCCTTGGACAGCAAGGAGATCAAAGCAGTCAATGCTAAAGGAAATCAGCACTGAATACTCACTGGAAGGACTGAGCTGAAGCTCTAATACTTTGGCCACCTGTTGTGAAGAGCCAACTCATTGGAAAAGACCTTGATGCGGGGAAAGATTGAAGGCAGGAGAACAGGACAACAGAGGATGAGATAGTTGAATGGCATTATCAACTCAATGCACTTGAGTTTAAACCAACTCCAGAGGTTAGTGAAGGATGGGGAGGCTGAAGTGTTGCAGTCCATGGGGTCACAATGCATGAGACACAACTTAGTGACAACAGCTTACATCTAATCATTACCCTTAGTTCAATCACAGAAAAGAAAGAGTTTATAAAATGTAAACCAGACTATGTCCACGGTCCCTGCTTAAAACCAATTTATTTTCTTGAACATTCTAACCTAAAATCTAAACTCAGCACTAATATCTAAAAGCCACAGAAGCCACATACTCTGAAGCTGAGACTGTTATCATATCGCATGGTCTCACCTTCCCATCACTATGATGGTCTAGTCAGATGGGCCACCTTCCTGCAGATAGAACATGCCACACTTATCTGGTCCTTTCATTTATAGTTTCTTCTGCCAGAAACTGTCTTTCCCATACCCCCTCAGGACTGGATCCTTCTGCCATTCAGATCCTTGGCTAAAATGTCTTTTTCCCAGAGAGGGCTTCCCTTCCCACTCTAGCTTATATGTCTACTCACATTTTATTACCTTAGTTTGTCTTATATTAGTAAAATAAACATATGCTTTTGGTTTGTTTTACTGTTTATTGTTTACTACCTGTCATCTGGTAAAAGCCTGGTAAGAACAGGATCTGGCCTCTCATTCAGCAATCTCTAAATCTAGACCTTACCATCAACTCTCAGTTTATAAAGTAGATATTCTATTTGCTCTCTTCTGAAAGAATGGCTAAAGGAGTTAATAATTCATGTAATGCTTAAACTCTCTCAAATACAATTACTGGTGTCTTAACCAAGTGTTACTCTTATTTTTCCTCGAGTAAAATGTGATAAAAAAAAAAGTGGTTCTCTATTTTTATACCAATTTTATTACACAAACTTTCCCTCATGCAGTTGTTTGTCTTTCTGAAATGTTCTTCCTATTAATGAATATCCTCACTCTTTAAAGACACACAAAGCCAGTCTAGTTCCTTTTTCCCAGTACAGTTCTTTGATTATTGCCTTCAAGTCCTCTGCATGGATTCTTTTAGGCAGGCTAAGAGTACCATGCTTTTCTTCTATTTCATATATTGTAGTTTCAAATTTTAGCTTTTTCTTCTAAATATATTCAAGTTTGTATTTATTTCTTATAAAATATGGAGCTTTTAGTTGATTTTTTAAATCACAAGGATATTTTCACCAATACAAATAGATTGTGTGTGTGTGAACTCATGTGTATTTGAAACCACTTAATATCACATAAACTTTGCTGGCAGCTACATCACACTCGTGACTCAAATTATTTATAAACTAAAAATCCCTAAGCCATTTTTAAAGATCTATAGCCAGTATGTGTGATGACCAGCCTCCAAGATAACCACTAATGAACCTGACCGGCTGGCCTTTAAAGCCCTCTTATAGTCCCCTGACATACTGTGTCAAGGCCAGTTTATGTGACCAATACAATATGTGATGGTATGTCACGTCTGAAGCTATATTATAAAAGACATACATTTGACATCTGCCTTGCTCTCTAAGTCCTTTGCTCTGGCAAAAGCGAGATACTGTGTCATAAGGGCACACCATTCTCATGGAGAGACTCCAGTGGTTGAGGTTCTTCTGCCAACAGCCATGTGAATGAGTCATCTTAGAAGCAAACTTCCAGCCTCAGTTAAGCTTTGAGTACAACCTCAAGAGACTTTGAGCAAGAACCACCTAAGTCTCTGCTGGATTTCTATTTTCAGGATCTACATGAGAAAATGAAATTTTTCTTTTGTTTCAGTTGCTAATTTTAGGCAAATTTGTTATACAGTAACAGACAATCACTAATCATGTCTCCTCTATCTTATGCTCATACAATTGTTTTTTTAGATCTAAATCTGGATCTGCACATTTATTCTGAATGATTTAATAGCTTTACATCTTATGTTCTCCATTCTGTTTAGATCTTTCTCAGTAATATTTTTTCTATGACTTTTACTCCCACTAGCTTTAATATTTATTTATTTATTTGGTTGTGCTGGGTCTTAGTTGTAACATGTGAACATGTAGGATCTAGTTCCATGACCAGGGATTGAACCCAGGCCTCCTGCATTGGGAGCACGGAGTCTTAGCCACTGGACCACCAGGGAAGTCCCTCAGTAAGAAATGATCAACATATCTGACATAATGCCATTTTATACAACATTTTAAAAAAATTTGTTAACTTCCAAATTGCTGTTGTCTTCCAACCCAGGGATCAAACCTGGGTCTCCTGCATTGTAGGCAGATGCTTTACCATCTGAGCCACCAGGGAANAACATATCTGACATAATGCCATTTTATACAACATTTTAAAAAAATTTGTTAACTTCCAAATTGCTGTTGTCTTCCAACCCAGGGATCAAACCTGGGTCTCCTGCATTGTAGGCAGATGCTTTACCATCTGAGCCACCAGGGAAGTCCAAAGTTACTGATAGATATGCTAAAATGAAAAATGTATTAGATAGTATCCTGGTTGCTTTTACCAGTCTCTTTGGATTTATACTTTTACAAACTCTTTGCAGACAGGCTTTCTACCAGCCAATACTTCTTTTTATTTTCTTGTTTTCCATCCTATGCAACTCTATTTTATCAACAAGGATATTAAAACATGGGTTACATCAGTTGCATTTCTTGCACTGTCAGCTTTAGTACTTAAGTGTAAAAAGGAAAAAAAAAAAAGATTCTCATTTGGATATGACTCCTTCTTACAGAGCCCATTTCACTCCTGGAGATATTATTATCCTATTTGTTTTTCTTTCAGGGGCTCAGAGGCCATTGTTTTATGGCTTTATGATAATGTCACAAGTTAGCATAAAGTTCATGTTTGTCAACTTACTATTCTATTCTTCTTCCTTTTACTGACTATCAATGTTCATTTCTAGTCTATGCCTTCTCCCTCATTTTGCACTGCTTATCAATGATTAGGGTTTGCAACTCTCAGGCCAGGACTCACTGGCAATCTCATTAAAGGTTTAGCAATGGTCACCTTGCTTCCCAAGGTAGTTCATCTATGCACATGTATGTGTATGTTTCATTATATTGAATCATCCTCTATTTCCTTTCAGGCATCTATTGGTACCTAACAGTATACCAGTCTACCAACAAATAAAAAACACCAACAAAAGGGAAACACAAGGGAAGACAATATACTAACCACTCCAGTTTTTTTGTTTCGCTTTTGCTTTGTTTTTTTTTAAATTTTGGCCCAGCTGTGTGGCACATGGGATCTAATCCCCCCATGAGGGATTGAACCTCTGGTGGAAGCATGGAATCCTAAACACTGGACTATCAGGAAAATCTATAACCATTCTGTATTTTATAACTACAAACTCTGAGGAGTCACACCCATTAAATTAGTGAATGAATGAACGAACATATGAAGTATCCTAATTCAGAAAACCCAATTCTGGTAATCAACACTAAAAATACAAACACTTACATTTGAATTCGGTTAATATACTCTTTGCCTTAACACACTACAAAGGTGGTCATAACATTTATTTTGCTTCACTTTCCTCTGAAATATATTAAAGTTTTCTGTCATGTTTTTAAGTCAATAAGAAGAATATTTTCAATTCTTTACTGTGCATGAAAAAAGAAGACAGAAATAACACACAGTTTTGAAAATGAAAGACCAATTTAAAAATATTTTCAGATAGGATTATATTTTTCATTATTAGCTTTAAATGGACACCATCAAAAAAGAGTGTTCTTCATGTCAAACCAAGGAATACTGTTATATGCAGGCAATAAGTCAATCTGAAGACATATAAAATAAGTTATTATGCAATGACTCATTCACAATCAGTACAAAAAGAACAATAAATAGAGCTGGGTAATAAAAAATGTGTTTAAAAAATAGATCCTTCTCTTAGAGTATACCTCCAAACACATTACTGATGTAATAAGGAGCTAAGTTCTGAAAAGGAAATAATAAATATATAAAGACTCTACTAATTAAACGAGCAATGGATATGAAAGGATAATTTGCCAAAATGTAAACAGAACACTTTAACAAACCCATTGAAAGAAAAATGTTTACCCTCATGGGGAACCAAATAAATAAAATAACAATATATATTTATTAATTCCAACAAATTAGCAATCATTTAGATTTAATACATACATAGCAGTGCCAGTTGGTAGAAGGTGAAAGAGGCACATTTATAGCAACAGAAATGTGAATGCAAATTACTTAATAATCCTATTGAAAACACATCTGTCAATATCTATTTTTAAAAAGCCTTTCCTTTAACTCACTAATTCCGTTTCTGGAAATTGCACTAGAATCCTCTCCCTTTTCTGTGTGAGGCCCTCTTGGCAACGAAACATGTCTTCTTCCTAAGCCAGCCCAAGCTTCATTCCCTTTCTGAAGTTTACTGTCCTAGCACAGAAAATGACTTCCTTCACCTTACTCATGCTGATCTGGCCTTGCAGGAGGAGAGGTCTCTGATTATTTAGAAGACACATCTCTGCATGTGTGTGGAGGGTACAAGGAAGGGGAGCAGGACACAGCAAGAAACTCACATTTCTATTAGGAGTCAATGAGATATCCTTTGAAACAGTGAGAGGCCCTTAGGTCTTGCGGGCAATATAATCCTGAAATACAGAAAAGCAAGGTCAGAGCTTACATAGCATAGAGGAAAAGGAGATGATAAGAAAGGTAAAGGTGTCTGTGTTGGTGCTGCAGATAAATGAGAAAGGCCAAGAAGATGAAATCAGGAATGAAAAAGATCCAGGCCAAAAGTGTTGCTTCCAACTGGAATGATGAGATAACATTTCAAGGCCAACCTTAAAAAGGCAGGCAAGATTTTAATCAGAATGATAACTTGGTGGGCAGGAGGTAAGTTCCAAAATGCTTTTCAAGACACCAAGTGAAGGGTCTGATTTCAAGCTTCACAGGTGAAAAGAGAAGAGAAAACAAACAAAGCTCAGAAAAATTTACATAGACATGGAAATGACCAAAATAAATTCATGCATATACACACACAAATATATTCACAGTTCTTTATTTCTTTGGGGGCCTCAGAGACACAGAATTGAGCTATTTACACTTATTAGTCAATAGCATACTATAATTAGCAGCCCAAGTAAGACCACTGCCTTTATTGTGTTTTTATTATTTTTTAGGCTTTCGTGTTCTATCACCAAACCCATTGCACTCTGCAAATCCTAAGATCTCCCTCTCATATACTGGTTATATCCTTCATGTCTGCCTTCCATATGTTTATGTAGATATAGATATTTCCTTGAAAAATATGAATCTGGTAGTTTTTATCTTTAAAACTAATCTTGGGGAATTATAAAATATTAATTTTATGCTGGAGATACTACTCCCTATAATTCTCTGTGCATTTGTATTATTTCAAAGCTAGATAAATAGACAGAGTGACTTTCATTATACATAAATAGTATTAGCTTACAATTATCCTTTTTTTCCTGCCCTTTTAAAAATTAACTTCTATGTTCTTGTAGGTTTGCAGAAATATGTTCCTTGGGACTGATACATTTATTCTGGGGCATGTATATTGCATATTTTACTTATCAATAGTCAAGCTTCCAACCATATTGCCTTTTCATATTCTTTACTCAACTTTTCCACTGGAGGAGGTGCACTTTTCTTGCTTATTTACTGTTGTTCTTTCCTTTACTATGTAATAAATTACCAGTTTTATACTTGGTAAGTATCATCACTCAGTTATCATTCATTGTTAACTTTTCTCCGATAGTATTTACTGATTTCTTTTGTGATGTATATATGACTTTTTAAAAGAATTTTTAAAGATTTATTTCCCATCCAAAGACCAAGAAATATGCTACACTTTTTTTTATTAGCTTTATAATTTATATCTTTCACATTTACTCCCATTTTATTTGTATACGTATTTGTATACAGGATTATGTGATGATTTGATTTGTAAAAAATATATACATACATGTATACAAATACACACAGACATACTAATATACATAGTTTTTATGCTAGCCAGAGCTCCTAAAACTCTTAGAATTTTCTGAGCGATAAAAATGATAAGGATTCATTTTGCTATTCATTACAAGTTGCTTTTAATCATACTTGCTGCTGCTGCTGCTGCTGCTGCTGCTAAGTCGCTTCAGTCGTGTCTGACTCTGTGCGACCCCATAGATGGCAGCCCACCAGGCTCCTCATCCCTGGGATTCTCCAGGCAAGAACACTGAAGTGGGTTGCCATTTCCTTCTCTAATGAATGAAAGTGAAAAGTGAAAGTGAAGTTGCTCAGTTGTGTCCAACTCTTAGCGACCCCATGGACTGCAGCCCACCAGGGTCCTCCGTCCATGGGATTTTCCAGGCAAGAGTACTGGAGTGGGATGCCACTGCCTATGTTAATGGGACAACTTGTAGCATGTCCCTAAGGACGGGATCTAGTTGTCAGGAGAATCAACTATGTGATTAAAGTGTTGCAACTTACAGCCATACTCCCCTATTTTTCAGGTGGAAAGGGAGTGCTGGAGAATGAGTTAATCACTAATGACCAAAGATTCAGTCAATCTTGCATATGCACTGAAGCCACCACAAAAATTTAAAAGTGTTGGGGAGCTTCTGGGTTGAGGAACACATGTAGGTCTGGAAGGATGGTAAGCCTGAAGAGGGCATAGAAGCTCTCTGCCCCTTCCCCCACATCTTGTCCTCTGTATCTCTTCCATCTGACTGCTCCTGAGTTACCTCCTTTTATAATAAACCAGTAACCTAGTAAGCAATCTCTTTTCCTGAGTTCTGTGAGACATTCTAGCAAACAGTTAGAAGAGGAATTTGCAGGAACCTTCAATTTATTAGCCAATGGTCAGAAGCACAGGTAACAACCTGGACTTATGATTGACACGTGAGAGCAGCGGAATGGCCAGGAAGATAATGTTAGAACTGAGCTAAGTTATAGGACACCCCGCTGGTGTCCAAAAATTGCTCAGTGGGGGAAACCCTGGCACATTTGACAACCAGAAGTATCAGAAGTGTTTTGGGAAATGCTGAAAGAAAGAGTGTTACGTGAATAGACAAGAAAACGGGAGTTTTTCAAGTTCCAATATATTTTACTAAATTGCAAATTTTAACTACAATATATACTAAGAAATTTTTCAACACCATGTTCTAAATAATTCATTATTTCCTCACTTCTTTGTGATTCTATTCTATACCACTTGTTCCCACATATATGTTAATCTCTCTCTGGGCTTCTAATATTTTAACTGATCTGTTTAGCCTGTGTCAATACTATTCTCTTTTTCAGTTCAGTTCAGTTGCTCAGTTGTGTCTGACTCTTTAAGACCCCATGGACTGCAGCAGGCCAGGCTTCCCTGTCCACCACCAACTTCCAGAGCTTGCTCAAACTCATGTCCATCTAGTCAGTGATGCCATCAAACCATCTTATCCTCTGTCATCCCCTTCTCCTCCTACCTTCAATCTTGTCCAACAGCAGGGTCTTTTCCAAAGAGTCAGTTCTTCACATCATGTGGCCAAAGTATTGGAGCTTCAGCTTCAGCATCAGTCCTTCCAATGAATAACACCACAGNTCCATCTAGTCAGTGATGCCATCAAACCATCTTATCCTCTGTCATCCCCTTCTCCTCCTACCTTCAATCTTGTCCAACAGCAGGGTCTTTTCCAAAGAGTCAGTTCTTCACATCATGTGGCCAAAGTATTGGAGCTTCAGCTTCAGCATCAGTCCTTCCAATGAATAACACCACAGTTCAAAAGTATCAATTCTCTTTCTACTATGCCTCTATAAATCCAAAAAACTATGACAGTTTACACTCCCCTCCCCCCAATAAACTAGCTATTTTATACCCTTTATTATTCTAGGTACTTCTTAGAATCTTCTTGTAATGTCTTCCCCAAATCTTAGCAGAGTTTTGATTAAAGTTGCGTGTAACTTTTATAGAATATATTCAAGACAGGGACACCTTTAAAAGATTAGATTTCCCACTCATAAACACATACATCTCATTATTCATTAAGACTTTCTTGTTTTATTTAATTAAATCATTCCTTCTATGAAGGTTTTTTTTTTCAGTTTCAATATCTATTATTTCTTGTCCTTGTCCTAAACATTTCTCAGGGGCTTCAGTACTACACTGAATATTAGAAAATTTGGCAATCTGTTTTATTTCTATTAGGCTCAGTGATAGAAGACATGAACTAAAATTTATCACATAAGTTTACAGTGTCCCAGGCCAGCGCGGCCAACATACGGCCAATGAGTGGATTGTGGGCCCCCTGCCACGACTAGAGAGAGCTCGAGCACAGAGTCACAGGCCCAGTGCCGCTAAAATAAGATCAATAAGTGAATTAAGGAGAAACTCAGATGGGTCTGATCCAGGCTCTACTTGCCTTCCCAGTCTGTCCCATGGCTAGAACTTTGACTGAACTGGACAAAGCAGGCATTCCATGGAAGAATCAGATACTGCATGTGTGAGGAGAGCCCTCCCTGTCCTTGGAAGGGGATGAGCAGGGCACAGCACCCCACAGAGAGGAATGACACAGCAAGAAAAGCAAGACCTATTATGTAGAACTGCTGCAAAGAATTAGGTGAGAAACTGTTTGCAAGGCACGCAGCAGGGTTCCTGACACTCCCCGTGTCACAGTTGAGGTTGTTTTTATAAGTAAGTTAGATAAACACAGTAGCTTAGCTGTTAAGAATCTGCCTGCAATACAGGAGACCCCGGTTTGATTCCTGGGTAGGGAAGTTCCCTTGGAGGAGGGATAGGCTACCCACTCCAATATTCTTGGGCTTCCCTGGTGGCTCAGACAGTAAAGAATCTGCCTGCAATGTGGGAGACCTGGGTTCAAACCCAGGGCTGGGAAGATGCCCTGGAGGAGGGCATGGTAACCCACTCTAGTGCTCTTGCTTGGAGAATCCCCATGGACAGAGGAGCCTGGAGGGCTACAGTCCATGGAGTCGCAAAAGAATTGGACATGACTGAGCTACTAAACACAGCACAGCTCAGACAAACCTGATTGGCACGATTCTTTCCAGCTCCAATTGCCTCGTAATCCTTGCCTTTTCAGACACTGGACACAGTGCTGCTGCTGTCCCTTGGCTGAATCTTTGCTGATTCCACCCTGTCACCCTTTCTTCTTCTCTCTGCCTCTCTCAATCACTGGCTTCACCCAAGGGCTGAATACAGCCATTCAACCTTTGCCTCAAGCAGCCTACTTCATTTCTCCATTCACTAAATTCGAAAGAGTTTATCCTTTCCAGTAGTCATGTATGGATGTGAGAGTTGAATCATATCGAAAGCTGAGCACTGAAGAATTGATGCTTTTGAGCTGTGGTATTGGAGAAGACTCTCAGAAATCCCTGCACTGCAAGGAGATCAAGCCAGTCAATCCTAAAAGAAATCAACCCTGAACATTCATTGGAAGGACTGATGCTGAAGTTGAAGCTCCAATACTTTGGCCACATGATGTGAACAGTCAACTCATTGGAAAAGAGCCTGATGCTATAAAAGATTGAGGCCAGGAGGAGAAGGGGGTGACAGAGGATGAGATGGTTGGATGGCATCACTGACTCGATGGACATGAGTTTGAACAAGCTCTGTGAGATGGTGAAGAACAGAGAAGCCTGGTGTGCTGCAGTCCATGGGGTAGCAAAGAGTCAGACATGACTTAGCCACTGAACAACAACAAATCCTTGTCACAACAACCCACCTACTACTCAGTTATGTTCTTTAGAAGGTATGGTTCTGCCATCATTTCTTGGGCGTTTGTTGCATCTTCTTGAAAGACTCATTAGCATCTTTTGGGCAAATGACCCAGGCGATCACAGCTCTCAACTTCTGTGGATGGATTTCTGTTTCAGGGGATTTAACACTTTTGGATGATTTTTAAAGGTCCACGTGTCAACACAAAGTCTTTATACCAGCATCTGATGAACGTTTTCCTAAAAGGATAGGGGAAACTGATGACCATGAAGCTCCCATTACATGTTATTAACAGATCCTGGATCAGATCATTTTAAAAACATCTCTGTGTTTCAAGATCCCCTAAGACAATCAGCTGAACCATGGTGTTTTAGCCTGATGCTGTCTGTTCCCCACACAGTCGGGGTCGGGGGGCCTGGGGGTTGCTGCAGGAGCCTCCACAATTCAGATTTTCATATTTACAGCTTCAAGACACAGCACAAAACAAAGCAACTGGCAACACCATGCATCGCGGCCGCACCCTGCAAGGTAACGTGTGTTGCTCTGTGCCTGCCGTCTGGGCGTCATGTCTGGAACAATTTCTACCAGACGTCACATCAGATGTGCTCACACTTTAGTAACGGACACTTCTATCAGGAACAAAAATTGCCACACGTGGATTGAAAACTTAGATCTTTAAAACGGGCCGCCGCCAGAGGCTTCGTTGTGTCCTTAAGAACATGGTCCTCACTCAAAGCTTTTCCCAGTCTATCTATCCAGGTTCCAGGGAAATGAGCGTCCAAACAAGCCAGCCATGGTCGCTTGTCTTAAGGTTCAGTTAAAAATCTGTGCCTCGAGAGTCTTTTGTTTTTGCCACAGTAGCTGCAAGCCCACTTAAATCGGTTGACTGTCAGATGCACTTTGGATGGCTTTAAAAAAGCATTTGACAACAAGTGTGGCCATCATCAGCATCAAGGAGAGGGCTCATCACACCGGGGATATGAAAGTGCTTTCTTATTTAAAACACTCTACCAGGGTTTCTCAGCCTGCATTGTGAGATACTGATATATTAAACTGAAACTGACAAAATATATCAAGTTGTGCTAAATTGCATTTCAACTGCTAAGTAATTCTAGTAGAAGTGGACACAGGAGGTTTAAGTAAAAATCATGGGGAAAGATTGACATTTACGGGACAATTTTGAATGCTGAGAATGCACCCCCATCCTTTTTTTCCTCTGCAAAATAGGAAAAGAGCATCATCGCTCGACCTTCATGGGTGGGCACAGAGGCAGGTGGTGCTTCGTAGGCATCCAGACACCGTGTGTGCATGAGTGTGTGCTCAGTAGCTTCGGTCGTGTCCAACTCTTTGAGATCCTATGAACTGTAGCCTGCCAGGCTCCTCTGCCCTTGGGATTCTCCAGGCAAGAATGCTGGAGTGGGCTGCCATGCTCTCAGTATGGGCCAGACACGGTACTGTGCTGCTGTAGATGCTGGGGACTGGGATGTGCTTTTGGTCCTGTAGGCTGTTAAGGACACTCCTTGCTCTCAGAAGAGTGATGTGACTTGTCTGTCACTGCAGTGATGTGGCCTGTGACAGTCAGAATGCTTAGACTATACTGCAGTAACAACCCCCAAATCTCAGTGCCCTAACAAAGGTTCTTACCTCACCAGCCCTTAGGGTTGCTAGACTTAGTAGCCAATAAAAATACAGGATGCCCAATTAAATTTGAATTTCAGAAAAATAACAAGCACATGTTTTAGTATAAATATGCTAAATATACCCTAAGATTGAGGGCAGGAGGAGAAGGGGGTCACAGAGGATGAGATGGTTGGATGGTATCACTGACTCAATGGACATGAGTTTAAGCAAACTCTAGGAGATAGTGAAGGACAGGGAAGCCTGGTGTGCTGTAGTCCATGGGACTGCAAAAAGTTGGATGGGACTGAGCGACTGGACAATAAAATATTGTAAATGGCATGTTTACATGAAATTCAAATTTAGCCGGACATCCTGTATCTTTCTGAGCAGGCTGACTCCTGCTGTATATCCATTGTGGTGTGCGGGGGCTTCTGCTCACCTGGGTACCAGATAAGAAGAGAGTTCCAAAAGATCTCGCATTGGTAGCTCAATGCTCCAGCCAGAAGAGAAAGCATATTGTTTTGCTTGTAACTCATTGGCCAGAACTGGTCATGTGAGTTTGCCCAGGAACAAGGAGTCCAGGAAGTACAGCCCTGTGGGGTGCTGGAAAATAGAGGTGAAATCACAGTGACGCAGGGTCAGCCTGGAAGATCAGCCTAGGAAGGAAGGGGAGGGCCCTCTGGTAGCACAGATGGTGCCTCAGTCCATTACGGCTGCTCTAACCAAACATCAGAGACGGGGAGGCATAGGAACAGCAGAAATTTATTTCTCACAGTTCTGCAGGCTGGAAATCCGAGATCAGAGTGCCAGTGTGGCTGGGTTCTGGTGACGACCTTCTTCCAGTTTCCAAATTGCCAACTTTTCTTTGTGTCCACACAGGGCAGAGAACAGAGAGGAGAAGCAAACTCTAAAGACTCTCGTAAGGGCACTAGTCTCATCCTGCGGGCCCCACCCTCATGACCTCACCAAACCCTAATCACCTCCCAAACCTGCCACCTCCTAATATCATCACAGTGGCAGGGGCAGGATAGGGTTTGAGCATGTGAATTTGGGGGAGACTCAAACATTCAGAGGGGCTTCCCTCATAGCTCAGTTGGTAAAGAATTCACCTGCAATACAGGTGACCCCAGTTCAATACCTGGGTCAGGAAGATTCACTGGAGAAGGGATAGGCTACCCACTCCAGTATTCTTGGGCTTCCCTTGTGGCTCAGCTGGTAAAGAATCTGCCTGCGATGTGGGAGACCTGGGTTCGATCCCTGGGTTGGGAAGATCACCTGGAGAAGGAAAAGGCTACCAACTCCAGTATTCTGGCCTGGAGACTTCCATGGACTATACAGTTCTTGGGGTTGCAGAGAGTCAGACACGACTGAGCGACTTTCACTTTCAAACATTCAGTTCATATTCTCTCTTTGACCCTGTCCATTGACATCAACAGGAAAATGCCCCCCTCCCCAAAGATGTCTCCATCCTAACTCCTAACACCTGTGACTATGTTACCTTGCTTGACAAAAGGGAATTTGCAGGTGTGATTAAGCTAAGGCTCTTGAAATGGGAGCTGATGGTAGACCATCCTAGAGGACCCAATGTCATCACAAAGGTCCTTAGAAGAGGGAAGCAGGAGGATTAGAATCAGAAAGTGTGTGATCATGGAAAGAGAGACTGAGGCAGGCCACCTCAGGAAGCTGGAAAAGGCAAGGACCAGATTTTCACATAGAGCCCCTAGAAGGGACACAGCTCTCCCAACACCTTAAGTCTTATAAGACTCACTGTGAAATTCTGACCTCCAGAACTGTAAGAGAGAGAATAGATCCATGCTGTTTATAGTCCCTTGGACTGCAAGGAGGACAAATGAGTCAATCCTCAAGGAAATCAACCCTGAATATTCATTGGAAGGACTGATGCTGAAGCTGAAGCTCCAAAACGTTGGCCACCTGATGCGAAGAGCTGACTCATTGGAAAAGCCCCTGATGCCAGGAAAGATTGAGGGCAGGAGAAGGGAGCAACAGAGGATGCGATGATTGGATGGCATCACCAACTCTGGGAGATAGGGAAGGACAGAGAAGCCCAGCATGCTGCAGTCCATGGGGTCGCAAGGAGTCGGACACGACTGAGGAACAGAACAGCGACAGCAGAGTCACTAAGCTGGTGGTGATTTATTACAACAGGCGCAGGAAGCCCACACATGCATGGAGAGAAGTCAGGGGGCAGCTCCTGGGGGCCCCCACAGCAATGCCACTGGGCACAGAGCCAGGAAGCAAGGAACCAGGCAGAGCAGCTGTGATCTGATCCTAGAACATGGTCCTCCTCTGGCTGAGAAATGGACAGAGTATGGAAGACGGAGGGTCGTGGGGTCAGAGGCCGGAACCTACCTGCTGGGCTGAATTGATGTTTCTTGTAGTATCTGTATTTATTTCCCTGCACACTATGTAGAAAAGTTCAGTTTTAATAGAACCTTCCAGAAGCTTTGTATTCATGTTTTGTCTAAAGTGCTGCAGAGCAGACGTGTGCTCAGGGGCCATTGCAATGGTAATGATGAATTAAAGTGAAAGTCACTCAGTGGCATCCGACTCTTTGTGACCCCATGGACTATAGTCCATGGAATTCTCCAGGCCAGAATACTGGAGTGGGTAGCCTTTCCCTTCTCCAGGGGACCTTCCCAACCCAGGGATCACACCCAGGTCTCCCGCGTTGCAGGCGGATTCTTTACCCGCTGAGTCATAAGGGAAGCCCAAGAAGCTCACTAAAGGACGAAAAGATGCTCAGATAGGATATGTGGGGCCTCTTGACCCACCACCATCATCCTAGATATTGAAATCTGAGTTAATGACGAGCAACGTATCATTTTCTCATAGTATTATTTTTGAGAGAGAAGCATAAAGTGGAAGTAACATTTGACTTTCAGAATCATCGTGAGTGATTGCTGTGTGAACTACCTGCTCCTGGGGTTCCCCACCCAAAGCCAGAGAGACACAGAATTGAATAAGGGCATGACAGGGAGTTACGGTGCTTGGAACAAATATTTGGCATGGCATAAATATTTCATGAGTAAGTGAATGCATGAAAAGCTCTTGAATGATTTTCATAAACTTTTATATCTCAGTTGAGTTTTTATGTGTCTGAATTTATCTGTAAATGGGAGGTGAAGGAACACTGGTGTATTTGACTTTTCATCATTGTTCAGAGTAAGTCACCCCTACCTGATTATGATATAGACTCAACTGACCATGGATGATATCCTGAATGGTCGAGTTTTATTATGCAGAGTTCTTACTAGGTCCATGCAAAGTTTATTTTATTTTAAATTTTTATTGGAGTATGGTTGCTTTACAATGTTAGGTTAGCTTCTGCTGTACAGCAATGTGAATCAGCTATACAAACACATCTATCCCCTCTTTTGTGGATTTCCATCCCATTCAGATCACCACAGAGCACTGAGTAGAACTCCCTGTGCTGGACAGCAGGTTCTCGTTCCACGCAAATTTTAGAATTTGAATGCCATGCCTTGACCTCTTGTGGCCGTACTTTCAGATTCTTGGTTTGAGATTAATTTTGTCCTCTTTTATTTTTCCCCTTTGTATCCCAGAGCACCACTAAATTGCCCTTTCACTCAGAGCAAGAGCAGGGTGGGGGGATGAACTGGGAAGTTGATCTTGTTGCTTGTCTTACAGGCTCCATCTAAAGTGCTCTGGGGAACGTCCTCCAGGAGAAAAGTGCTGGGCCAGAGGTGGCGGGTGGACATGAGCGGGGAAGGGCGGGAGAAGGGGCCGGTCAGCAAGCCAAAGGGGAGTCATCAGGGCCTCAGCTGGCAAAGATGTCCCCAGTGCCGAGTCATAGAAGCCTCGGACATCTGGGGGACTTCTCCCTGGAGGAACACAAAGCCTTCGAGGGCTCAGTGTTCAGTCTCAGTGGGGGACTCTCCCTTAGCCTCGCTGATACATATCAGAAGCTGAGATTTTTCAAGAAACAGTCTCCTCTGTCCAGCAAGGAACATTGACCTGATGTTTAGTGATTGTCTCCCTCCCCCATTCTTCTGCACTTTTCTGTAAGTTGCATCTAATTCAAACTTCTGTGCCCTGATGTGTTGACAGCTTCCTAATAGAGTGTGCTTAAGAGTCAATAGACACTCACCCATTCATTCCAATGATATTGAGGGTCTCCTGGGAACAGAACACAAACATCTCATTTGCATCACAGGACAATGCCCTGGTGTTCACCATGGTACCCTTCTCTTAGTTATACTGGAAGTTCTACTTTTTTTAACTGGAAGACAATTGTTTTACAATGCTGTGGTTTCTGCTGTGCAACAATGTGAATCAGCCATAACTAATATATATATATCCCTTTCCTCCTGAACATCTGAACATCCCTCTCACCCTCCAATCCTACCCCATGCTTATTTTTTTCCCAACTTATTCCTTACCCTCCTTTTTCAGGAACTCAACATTGTAGCTAAAGTCAGCCATCACCATCATCAAGAATAAGAGTGATGATGTTCTTGACAACAGTTAGGTTTACTGAAGCTTTCAGTTCAGTTCAGTTCAGTTGCCCAGTCGTGTCTGACTCTTTGTGACCCCATAAACCGCAGCATGCCAGGCTTCCCTATCCATCACCAACTCCTGGAGTTTACCCAAACTCATATCCATTGAGTCGATGATGCCATCCAACCGTCTCATCCTCTGCTGTCCCCTTCTCTTCCTGCCCTCAATCTTTTCCAGCATCAGGGTCTTTTCAAATGAATCAGCTCTTCGAATCAGGTGGCCAAAGTATTGGAGAAGCCTTATCTTGGGCTAAACGTGCTGTTAAGTCCTTTCCTTGTATTAGCTCATCTAATTCTCCCTCTAACCTTATGATTTTCATCAGGGAGCTACAACACAATGAGGTTAGCCATTCACCAGTTGACCTGGGCCTTTTCTTTCATCTGAGTGAAAGTGTCAGTTGCTGAGTTGTGTCTGACTCTTTGGAACCCCATGGACTATAGCCTGACAGGCTGCTCTGTCCTTGGAATTCTCCAGGCAAGAGTACTAGAGTAGGTAGCCATTCTCCTCTCCAGAGGATCTTCCCGACCCAGGGATGAAACCCAGGACTTCTGCACTGCAGGCAGATTCTTCACTGTTTGAGCCACCAAGGAAGGGTCAAACTCCTAAGGGAATAACTAAATCCTACACTTCCACTGAGGTTGAATGAAGGTCATGCTCTGTGGAAAGCCCTTCTCAGTGAGTAAGAGTGGGCTGCCCTTCCTGGACTGCACCCAAACCTGTGCACCCCTGGAAAACTTCCTGTGGTCACCTTCCTTGGGGGGCTCTAGTAAGAGCTCAAACTGCGGAAGGACTGACCTTCAGCACATGTTCCTATGACACGTACACATCTACAGCCGTGTCACCATCCGGCAGTGGATCATTTTTTTTTTTTCCCTGAAAAGCAGTAAAATGGCTGAGTTCTATGTTGGAATGAAAGAGAGACAGTGCCCGTGAACAGGAGTACGTGGTTGGGGAGGGTCTGCCTGGGATATGCAGAGGTCAGAGGCTGGCGGCTTGAACAGGTTGACTAAACCCAGGAGGGGCTGAGATGGCCCAGCTGACCCATGGCTCGTTACCCTCATCAGAGCATCGACAGCACTCAAGAAAGCATTCCTTCTCTATCGGCATGGAGAGGAGGCAAAATTCTGTGGGGCAGGCTGAACAGATTCCTCAGTTGCTCCTTAGATAATTACTCCCTGCTCCAGTTTATTTTTTCACACTCTCGTTCATCTTGAGGAATCAGCCCAGAGGAGATGAGGGTGGCCCAGCTCCCTGGAGCTACAAATAGGCAAGGAAGAAAAATGTCCAGCTAATATTCAGTTCGGAGGGCACCATCTCCCAGACTGTTGATAAATGTTAATAAGCACTGAGCCACAAAGGGTCCCTGTGGTCAGCAAAGCATGAAGAACACTGGCTGGAACAACATTAGTGAGTTTCTTGATGCAGGACTTCTCAGAGCGTTTAACATCCTACTGTGCCCCGTAACGGTTTAAAAGGGGGTGTCCTATGTAGCACCAACCCATTTGACTGTGCAGTTCTTTTGTTTTTTTTCATTTCTTTTTTTGATTGTGCTGAGTCTTCACTGCTGTGGGTGGGCTTTCTGTAGTTCTTTTTTTTCACTTCTTATTTTGATTGTGCTGAGTCTTCATTGCTGTGGCTGGGCTTTCTCTAGTTGGTTGTTTTTTTTTTTTCATTTCCTTTTTTGGTTGTGCTGGGTCTTCACTGCTGTGGGTGGGCTTTCTCTAGTTCTTTGTTTTTTTTTTTCATTTCCTTTTTTGGTTGTGCTGGGTCTTCACTGCTGTGGGTGGGCTTTCTCTAGTTCTTTGTGTTTTTTTTTCATTTCCTGTTTTGATTGTGCTGAGTCTTCACTGCTGTGGGTGCGTTTTCTAGTTCTTTTTTTTTCATTTCCTTTTTTGATTGTGCTGAGTCTTCATTGCTGAGGGTGGGCTTTCTCTAGTTCTTTTTTTTCATTTCCTTTTTTGATTGTGCTGAGTCTTCATTGCTGAGGGTGGGCTTTCTCTAGTTCTTTTTTTTCATTTCCTTTTTTGATTGTGCTGAGTCTTCATTGCTGAGGGTGGGCTTTCTAGTTCTTTTTTTTTCATTTCCTGTTTTGGTTGTGCTGAGTCTTCATTGCTGAGGGTGGGCTTTCTCTAGTTCTTTGTTTTTTTTTTTCATTTCCTGTTTTGATTGTGCTGAGTCTTCACTGCTGTGGGTGGGCTTTCTCTAGTTTTTTTTTTTTTTCATTTCCTTTTTTGATTGTACTGAGTCTTCATTGCTGTGTGTGGGCTTTAGTTCTTTTTCTTAATTTCTTTTTTTTTTGGTTGTGCTGAGTCTTCACTGCTGTGGGTGCGTTTTCCTTTTTTTCATTTCCTGTTTTGGTTGTGCGGAGTCTTCTTCACTGCTGTCCACTGCTGTGGGTGCGCTTTTGTTTTCTTCATTTCCTGTTTTGGTTGTGCGGAGTCTTCACTGCTGAGGTGCGCTTTCTCCAGTTCTTTGTTTTCATTTCCTGTTTTGGTTGTGCGGAGTCTTCACTGCTGAGGTGCGCTTTCTCTAGCTGGGGCAAGGGTGGGCTGCTCTTTGTTCTGGTGCTGGCTTCTTTTGTTGCAGAGTCCCAGCCCCAGATGGTAGGAATCTTCCTGGACCAGGGATGGAACCCATGTCCCCTGCATTAACAGGGGAAATCTTAATCACCGGACCACCAGGGAAGTCCCCGGTGCAGTTCTTTATCCCGGGAGCATCTCGAAGCACTCGTGTTCCCTGGAACAGAATTTGAGAACCACTCTCCTGTTGCCGTCCCTTGTAAAAGAACGCACACCTTTCACAGACTGCAAAACATCCTGTGTCCAGAGCAATTTATCCTCCGGGGTGTTTTACTGGAATAAGGGTAGAGGTGGAGAAATATTTAGCAGATGCAGAATCTAGGCATTTTGCTGAGCACTTCTGATGCTAAAGTGAGATCATTGAAATCACACTAAAGTTCAAAAGCCTCGTTTGTGTACATGAGTCTAGTGCCAATTTATCTATTACTACACTTGAATAATACAGAATTTTATTCAGTACTAATAGTGTGGGCTTAATTATATGTTTTTCACACATGTGGAATTAATGGCACTAAATATAAAATAAGTAATCCTGAAAATTAGTCTTTAGGAGCTTCATCTCATATTCAACACACAAAAAATTAATGCGGTTGAATATTTTTTTTCTCCCACAAGCAGGACAAATAATATTTAAGAAACACTTAAATGAAGAAGAATGTCCTTACCAGCACTTTTTATACACTACATTGGTTGAAGGTGTTATTTCATAATTATATCAAATGAAAACGGGCAATTTCACCTGGCGAGCACAGCCAAGTTATTAAAAAGCAGTTTTTACAAGTGCATTGACTATATTCAACAAGCATTAAGTGAGCACTTGCTATGTGGAAGGCATTATACTAAATAGGTAGGAATATGCTATGGTCAACTGTATACACAGTCTGTCTTCTAGAAGCTTCTAACCTCATGGTCAGTGGTGGACATCTCAGTTGGACAGCTTTTACTGCAAATGACATTACTTTCTCAGCTTACTTAATGGCAAAGTTCAAGGGTAGATCTGGTCATGGCTGGATTCAGGCATTAAATGTTGTTGGCAGGGTCTGGTTCTTTGCTTAGGCTCCGTGCCTCCTCTGTTTGTTTTTATTCTGCCCAAATGATGGCAAAATGGCTCCTCCAGATCTCATCCCACCCCTTTCAATTTCTCCTTTGGCAGCTTTGGCAATTAGATAAGGAAATGGCAACCCACTCCAGTACTCTTGCCTGGGAAATCCCATGGGCAGAGGAGCCTGGCAGGCTACAGTCCANAAATGGCTCCTCCAGATCTCATCCCACCCCTTTCAATTTCTCCTTTGGCAGCTTTGGCAATTAGATAAGGAAATGGCAACCCACTCCAGTACTCTTGCCTGGGAAATCCCATGGGCAGAGGAGCCTGGCAGGCTACAGTCCATGGGGTTGCAAAAGAGTCAGACACAGCTAAGCAGCTGAGCACAAGCTTTGACATTTGTCCTAAGACTATTCTTCGATAGGACCAACCTAGGTTACATGTCCATCCTCAAGCCGATCAACAGAGACTAGGTCACTGAGAGCTGACTGATTTAGGCCTTGGGCAGCCCCGCCTAGAACGCTTGAACTGAAAGTGGGGAGGCTAGGGCTGCATAGATGGAAGCTGAGGCTTTTGTGGGGTAAAGGAGGGTTCTGCTGGGAAGGCCAAGGATATATCTCCACTACCTATAGTGAGGCAGACCTGAAAATAAATAGTTGGTGTGAAAAACAGAGGGAAAGGTATGATAGGGGCACAAGAGTCATGCTGGGGAGACAGGAGGACAGACTGTGGCATTTGTCATCTGTGCGGAGTATGAACACTTAAGGATTAAAAATAATCATGGCCTGAGAAAGGGAGAAAGGATCCAAGGAATGGTATCAGAAAAATCATGAAGCATGTTGTTGAACAGTGTGCCAAAGAATCAGTAAATTTCTTTGTGACAAGAGTTTAGAAAACCCAGAGAGATGGAGTAAGAGGAATGTGGCAGAGATAGTCGAGGGTCAGATCATGGAAGGTCTTAAA
The DNA here is from genome assembly GCA_006410675.1 of Oreotragus oreotragus. Classification (NCBI taxonomy): domain Eukaryota; kingdom Metazoa; phylum Chordata; class Mammalia; order Artiodactyla; family Bovidae; genus Oreotragus; species Oreotragus oreotragus. Next base: position 80,073 of record SJYX01000325.1, read on the forward strand.
AGCCATCCAAGGAGGCTCTTTTATAGGCATCTGTAAAGTTGCTGGAAAACAAACATAATGCTGAGTATAACTTCCCATACTGCCTTCCATACCACTGCATTCATTAGCATCAGGTTTTGTGATTAAGCATGTTACTTTGAATTCAACTTGAAAAATCTTCTAAACTTCTTCCTATTAAAGAATAATGTTAATTGGTGAGTACATATAAAAGAGGGTTGTATGGCCCATTGAGTTTATATAGATTGAAATGCTAAGCAGGCCCAAGCAGAAGCCTCGGTGGGGAAGAGAAGGTTAGTATTCATCAGCTTTATGTCTTTTTTCCTATTTACAGCCTACCCCTGACAGTGCTTGGGAACAAGATAAACAGAGTTCTCCTTACAGCTTCCTGAAGAAAGAAAAAAGAAATAGCCCCAACTCCACAATCCATTTCATCGTTGAGGAATCTGTTTTGTTTGGCAGACTTTATTTCCTTCCTGAAATGTGGAACCAGGAAGAAAGTAACAGCATCTCTTTCTCTCTGGACCCTCATTTTAAAAAATTTTTATACTAGTTTAAGATTACTTTCCATTTACAATTATTACAAGATATTGACTCTATTCCTTGTGTTGTACAATATACCCTTGATTGCATCTTATATCCAATAGTTTATACCTTCCACTCCCCCACCTCTGTATTGCTCCCCCCACCCAGGGATAGCTACTGGTTTTTTCTCTGTATCTGTGAGTCTGCTTCTTTTTTTGTTACATTCACTAGCCTGTTGTATTTTTTTAGATTTCACATGTAAGTGATATACAGTATTTGTCTTTCTCTGACTTATTTCACTTATCATAATGCCCTCCAAGTTCATCCCTGTTGCTGCAGATGGCAATATTTCATCCTTTTTTATGGCTGAGTAGTATTCTATAATTTATATATACACACACACACACACACACACCCCACATCTACTTTATATATTCATCTATCAATGGACACAGATTGCTTTCAAATCTTGGCTATTGTGAATAGTGCCGCTTTGAACACTTCGGTGCATCTCTGGACCAAACTTGTTCTGAATTACAACAGAAGGTTTAGATCGCAGCTTCCATTGCAACTTTCGTTCAGTCATTCATCCATCAAACATTTATGAGTGCCTGTGAGTGTGGGTACTTGGTATGTTTTAGTGAACCAAACAGTCAAAGTCCTTTCACTCATGGAATATCTCACTGATATTCCACCAGCGGTACCAGACAATGTGTTATGGGGTGTTGGGTTGTGTCATGCATGAAGGGAAAGAGCAGGAAGTGGTGGAGGGTAGGCAGAGCTGCTATTTTAGATGCTTGGCAGGGAAGATCATACAGAGTCCTGAGAAAAGTAAAGGGACGTGTCAGGTGGCGCTCTCTGGAGAAACAGAACCAGTAGGATGTGTGTGCACATGATGGGGAGCAGTGTGATGTGCTTGTGCATGTGTGTATATATACATAATATGCTTTTGTCGCTAAGTCGTGTCCAACTCTTGCACCTCATGGATGGTAGCCCGCCAGGTTCCTCTGCCCATGGGATTCGTCAGGCAAGAACACGGGAGTGGGTTGCCATTTCCTTCTCTAATATACATAATATATATAAGATTTATTATAAAGAATTGGTTACATAATGATGGAGGCTGACAAATTCCAAGCTCTGCAGTTATCAAGCTGGAGACCCAGCAAAGCTGGTGGTAGAGTCCACATGGGAGTCTGAAGGCCTGAGGTCCCAGCATAAGTTCCATGCAAAAGCTGGTAGGCTCAAAACCCAGTAAGAGCTGATGTTTCAGTTTAGGTTTGAAGACAGCATATAAAAAAGCTAATGCCCCAGCTCAGTGAGTCAGCCAGGAGGAGTTTCCCCTTCCACAGTCTTTGGTTCTGTCCAGACTTGGAACTGATTGGATGAGGGCCACCCACGCTGGGGAAGGCAATCGGGTAGTCTCAGCTTATTGACTCAAACATTAATCTTATCTAGAAACACACTCACAGGTGCATTCGGAATGATGTTTGCTGAAATGTTGTGGCACCACGTGGCCCAGTCCACTTGACACATGAAACCAGCCACTGTGGGGAGTGAGGCACGCAGGGGTGAGGGAAAGAGGACTGCAGGCAGAGAGAGCAGCAGATGCGAAGGCCCTGGGGTGGGCCCTGGAGAACCAGGAAGAGGACAGCAGAGGGAGACTCGTGCTCAGAGGCAGGTGGTGGCAAGCGATGCCTCGGTGCCGTGGGAGTGGGTCTACTTGCGGGCCGCGAGAAGGACTTTAGTTTTTAAGGGGCCTTATTTTGGGTAGTAACGTGATGGAGCTGTGCACATGGGATGGGGCATGCGCAGTCTAGATCCCCTGTGCTTCCGGTACAGTGATTCCAACACCCCCGTCCCCACCCCCGAGTCAATGTTTCTGCCTCTAGGTTCTCACCGCCTTTTCACCTGAGACAAACGTGTCCTTTTGCCTCCTGTTTCCTCTGATTTATACTATCTTCCTAATCTCATTAAAGGACAAAAATAGCTTCATTATCTCTGTAGAAATGATAATAGCATTGGAAAAAAATGTAAACAAAATGGAAAATCAGAAAAGAAATAGAAACCTATTCCAAGTTGCCCGTGTGAATGAATGAATGAATGGGTTGGTGAGCGGGAGGAAAGTCATGTCACCCTGAGGAGAGGGCTCAGAATGGTCTCTCCTTCCCAGAGTTCTCTCTTCCCTCTACAGAAATGGGGCATCAGTTCCCAACCTGACCTCCTAAGGGAGCTTCAGCTCTCTTTTCTCCACTCATTCTTAGCCCTGCCCTGGGTTTCAGTGGCTGCAGGGAATCCTACCCAAACTTGGGAGAAAACAGCATCCATTTCCTATCCTCTAGATTGGCGGATATAGGGATGGGGTTAAAGATACTTCTCACCACGCAGGTAGCAGAAGACGCGAGTTTAGTGGAAGTCATTTCTTTCAGCGTCTCTTGAACAAATCCTCCCGTTGAATTTTTTGAGTTAAACACGTCTTTGGATGGAAGGGTGGCTCTCTCTTGTAAGACTGTGTTACAAGTGGTAAAAATTATTTTTCTAATTATACCTCTGATGTATAAGATGTGATTCATATATAATCACTGTTTTAATGTTTTATTCCTTCCACAGGAAAAAAAAAAGTGATAGGGATAAAATATCAATATTCTCCTTAAAATAGACAGTTTGTACTGACATGTAATTCAAGCAAAGGATGAGATACCAATTAAAAGAGGTTGATACGACATTTTGCTCTTTTTTTTTTCCCTTCATTTTATGTTGAGAGGGCGTATCAGAGATGTTTGAACCTTTTCTTTATTAAATTACAGAAAACCAGTTTAACACTGGTGTATGTCAAAATGAATATAAGAACAGGAGAGACAATGTTTAAATTACCTTTATTTTATGACTTATTATCTATAGCATTACAGTACCTCAAGTTAAAGATTCATAGCTTGAAGGGTCTTTCATTTTGTTTTTGAATAACAGTCATTTGTTTAAAAAAAAAAAAAAGAAAAAAAGTACACTGTATGTTGGTCATTATCTGAAGGACTTTGGAAGGTTTTACCATAGGTAACTAGAAGATGCCATGTGGATTAGAGAGAATGCTTGGGGCTTGAAAATACAAAACATTTTGGAGATCATGTCATCAAAGTACTTGCTGGATGAACATGTGCTCATCTTGATTTAGCTACAGTGTCTAAAAATCACATTATTCTTAATTTGCTGTATTGAGCAGTGGTAACATATCAGGAACAGGCAGGAACTTTTTATTTCTGGAATTTGTTTTGTTGAAATGTTCATTTTAGTTACACATTTTCCTGGTTGTCTGAATCCATTTCTGCAACAGTGAGAACCTAATAATATGTTTTAACAAATCAATGAAGGAGTGAATGAGGAAGGAAATTAATAAGTGAAAAAAAAATGGGTGGATGGATGGATTGATGGATGGGTAGGTAAATGAGTATGTGGTTGATTGATTAACAGGTGGGTGAATTAATGGTTCAGTAGTAGATGAAAGGTGAAGCTCTCAGGTCCCAGGATAGAATGAATAATTTTGTGGGGTGGTTTTTCTAGCTCAAGCAGTTACTGAATTCACAAATGTCTGAGTTTGATCGTGATGGTGGTCTGTAGAAAGAAGCATGTTCTCGGGAGGTTTTCCTGATCCACTCACCCAGTCTCCTCCTTAGGACCCAGGCTCTGTGTTTCAGTAGCTACAGGAAGGCTTTCTGGCCTCTGCCATTGCTTCTGTCTGGGTGAACTTATATTTGTCCCTTGATGATACTTTTCCCTCCTTCAAGCTCTGAGTCCCTGAAGAGCAGGGTCCTCCCATCGCCTTGTCCAGAGTCTGGAATGCTGTTGTTTTACCCAAGAAATGGTCCCTGAAAAGCCTCAACTGGAGTCAGCTAGTTGAGGGTCCCAGTGCCAGCTTTGGCTTTCTAACTCTGGGTGAGTCTCTTGTTTTCTCTGATCCCCGAGAGTCTCATCTTTTCACAATGCTTTGTGCCTAGGATCCAGGAAGCTCAATATCTATTGTCGTTGTTCAGTCACTAAGTTGTGTCTGACTTAGCGCCCCTGCGAACTGCAACATGCCAAGCTTTCCTGTCTGTCGCTGTCTCCCAGAGCTGGCTGAGACTCATGTCCTTTGAGTCAGGGATGCCATCCAACCACCTCGTCCTCGGTCTTCCCCTTCTCCTGCCCTCAATCTTTCCCAGCATCAGGGTCTTTTCCAATGAGTTGGCTCTTCGCATCAGGTGGCCCTAGTATTGGAGTTTCAGCTTCAGCTCTATTAGCTAATTGTTTAATACAGCCCACGCGTTCTTAGGGCAATGGATTGTGTGTGGGAACGCACGTCCCTGAAGTCTTATCTGAAGTCTGCGTTTTTACTTTTTTAACAGTGTATTCACTTATTCTTGATTTTTGAGTGCACTGAGTCCTCACTGCTGCCTGAGGGCTCTCTCTAGTTCCGGTGAATCCTGTTGTGATGCCCACGCTCCTCACTGCAGCGGCTTCTCTTGTTGTGGAGCACGGGCTGTAGATGCCCCGGGTCCAACAGCTGTGGCTCCCGGGCTCAGTAGCTGCAGTGCAGGAGCTGAGCTGCTCCAGGCATGTGGAATCCGCCTGGACCAGGGATCAAATCTGTGTCCCCTGCACTGGCAGGTGGACTCCCATCCCCTCTACCACCAAGGACGCCCTTACCTCTGCGTTTTGAGAAGCAACTTTGTGATCTCTTTCCATGGACCTCTGCATAGAGTTTCCTCCTCAGAGGACTCTCAGCAGGACCACGTTAGGGTCTAGGTGAGGTCACGGCAGAGAAACAGACAAGAGGAACTATGATCTACTGTACTGATGTTGCTGAAAAGTGGGGCACGTGAGAATGGTCACGTCCCAGGTCTCGGGTGTGTCCCTAGGATGTGCCACCAAATGTGGGTTCCTGGCTTCATGCAGGAAAGAATTCAAAAGTGAGCCATAGTAAAGTGAAAGCAGGTTTATTAAGAGAGAGGCACATTCCATGGGTAGAATGAGGTTTGTCTTAGAAGGCAAGAGTGGTCCTGAAATCTGCTGTGGTTAGTTTTCCTGGGCTGGGTATTATTCCAACTATTTTGGAGAGGGAGGGGGGATTTCCAGGAACTGGGCTATTGCTCACTTTTTGACCTTTCGACCTCTTATGACCTTTTGACCTTTGGGGTCAGTTTTGGAACTGTCATGGCACCTGTGGGTGTGTCATTTAGCTAATGTATCATCAGTACAATGAGTGTATAACTGGCTCAAGTTCTACTGGAAGCCAAATCTTCTGCCACCTTGGGGCTAGTTGGTTCTGACCAGTTTCTGTTGTGTCTTCAGTGGCTGTGTCATTCTCTGAACGGCTGTGCCCTGCCCCCTCCCTCCTGTCTCGTCGCTGCTGCCTTTACTCTGAGCGGCTGGCTTCTTCCCTTCTTGCTCAAGATGAGGAGTCGCCATGATGGCACAGGTGAGGACCCTGGAAGCAGAAGGCCTGGGTCTGCATCCAGCGCCACCACTTACTGACTCCAGAGCCCTAATGCTCCATTTCTCATCTGTGCCATGGGGTTAACAAAACTCTCCACTCTCTATATTTGGTTCCAGGATTGAATGAGTCAGGGCTTGCCTGCCTCGTGCTGAGTGCCCAGTAAATGATGATGATGATGCTGGTGATGACGATAATAGCCGACAGTCATGGAGCCCTTTGGGACTCACCCAAGAACGGGCTTAGATGAGACCTAACACCATTGCAAGTCAGGACAGAATAAGGCCCTAAATTTGATTAGCAGTCAGGTTTGTCTGCCATCCTAGAAGCATTCAGAAATAGCCAGTTATCATGCAGATGAAGGTCTTGAAGGTTTTGGCTCACCCTCAGTGCTCAGTAAATGCTAGTTACTAATATTAAAATAAAATAGTAGCAAGACATATGAGATTAACAATGAACAAACCAGGGTCCTTGACCTGAAGGGACTCACTCTGTGAGGAAGAAGAACCACTGGCCTGGCTGAGGATCGCTGAAGCAGGTGGTTTCTTAGGAGAGGAATCCATGAAAGTCTCTAGGATTGGGGTGAGAGTGACTTTCAGAGTCAAAGTGTCGGAGGCACATCCTGGGCAATGTGATGTCAGAGTCAGATCGTGAAGGATGGTGAGATCACACAGATGAATTGGGAGGAGCTGGGGGCTGAGGACAGAGAGAGAAAACAGCATGATCAAAGGTCTGGTTACTGGGAAGCTGAGACAGGGTGCCAACCTTGGCTTTTCCACTAGGATTGGAGCAATGCAGGAATTGCGTGCCTGCCGCCCCACCCCCTCCCCCACCACATGCAAGGATAAGATGCATTCCATTCTTGTAAATCACTCAGTCATGGAAAACATGACTTTTTCGAGGAATGTGGCAAAATATCAATATGCTTGCTATATAAAGAGCTTGGAAAAATCAAGAAAAAGGAGGATGATAATAAAGATGGTCAGAAACATGAGACTATGACCTGTAGTCAGGACTGGCTTTATGTGTGTGACTGGGAAGTTGCACAGGCCTTGTGCTTAGAAAAGGGCCCCACGTTGGCTTAATTCTTTGCTGCCACCATCTTGAAATTCTTAATAACCTGAACGAGGAGCTTCCACACTCTCCTTTTGTACCAAGTCCCACACATTATGCAGCCAGTTCCGCCTGCAGCGAAGAAATATAAAGCAACAATGTTTATATCAAGAAAACCCCATGTCACTGTTAATCCAGGGGATAAAATTGAATTATAAAGACTTGCCGATTCATATTGATCAAATTGGCCAAATGATAACAGTGCAAGTAAAGGGCCTGTGACTGGGCATCTTAGAAACTCCTGGTGGGCTTCCTGATTTGCCTTGGCATCCTCATTCACTCCCTTCCCACCCGAAGGCTTGGTCAAATGAAAATTTCAACTGATGTCCCTCATGCTTCCAGACTCCACCTTCCAAAACCATAGCCCCTCTGCTCTTGTCCCCAGGGAAGCTCTTGCACGTTCTATCCACATCCTCATGTTTGTGGGCAATTCTTTTCTTCTGGAGGATTCCACCCTTGCAGCCATGTGGCAGCACTGCCCTCTCCCCCAGCCAGCACTAGGCACCCAACCCTGGACAGAAACTCTAAGACCCTGACCCACTAAAGGGAGATACTGAGCCAGCAGAACATTCCCCCAAATCTGCACCGTCTAGATTCGTGACTTTGAGCAAAGGCATTGGGTCAGAAGGAGCTTCCGGTGACTCAGATGGTAAAGTATCTATCTGATCAGCCATGTGGCAGCACTGCCCTCTCCCCCAGCCAGCACTAGGCACCCAACCCTGGACAAAAACTCTAAGACCCTGACCCACTAAAGGGAGATACTGAGCCAGCAGAACATTCCCCCAAATCTGCACCGTCTAGATTCGTGACTTTGAGCAAAGGCATTGGGTCAGAAGGAGCTTCCGGTGACTCAGATGGTAAAGTATCTATCTGAAATGCAGGAGACCCAGGTTTGATCCCTGGGTCAGGAAGATCCCCTGGAGAAGGGAATGGCAACCCACTCCAGTATTCTTGCCTGCAGAGTTCCATGGACAGAGGAGCCTGGTGGGCTACAGCCTGTGGGATCTCAAAGAGTCAGACACAACTGAGCAACTAACAGTTTCACTTTTATTGGGTCAGATATCTTTCAAGTTGTTAAGTGACAAAAAACCAACTCAGAACAGTTGAAGAAGAAACAAAGAAAAAAATTTATGGGCAACAGGAAGCTCTTCAAACATTCTAATCAGACATTTGGGAAGATCCCCGGGAGGAGGTCATGGCAACCCACAGTAGTATTCTTGCCTGGAAAATCCTAACGGACAGAAGAGCTTGGTGGGCTATAGTCCATGGGGTTGCAAAGAGTCAGACATGACTGAGTGACTAAGCACAACACAGGACATGCATACTTACATGCATACATACGTGCACACGGAAGCATACACACCTACACATATGTGCACACGTGCATATGCACACAGACATTTGGAGAGTCATTGCAAGACTGTGTCAACGTCAAATTAGAAACAAGCTGAATGTCTAACAAAAGATATTTCAAATTAATTGCTGAATATCTATATAATCAAATGTTACACAATTATTAAACATTCCATTTTCAGAGAATACTAGCTAGTATTAATGATGAGAGCTGCCATTCTAACATTTATCATGTACCTCCTGCTAAATCCCAGATACTGCTGTAAAATAGCTTCTTCAATTAAAAATCCTTCAAAATCCTTGAAAAGAGGTGTTAAGAATATTTAAGAATATGACAAAATGCTCATACAATGTTGCTAGATGGAAAAAACTAGAATCCAGAATTGCTTTTACACAGTGATCTCAGATTTGTTGTATATGTTGATATTTTTATGTTATATACATTTATGGGCTTTCCAGGTGGCACTAGTGGTAAAGAATCCACCTGCCAATTCAAGAGAAACATGAGACTCGGGTTTGATCCCTGCTCGGGAAGATCCCCTGGAGGAGGACATGGCAACCCACTCTGGTATTCTTGCCTGGAGAATCCCATGGACAGAGGAGCCTGGTTAGTCTGCAGTCCATAGGGTCACGAAAAGTTGGACACGACTGAAGTGACTTAGCATGCACATACATAACAGATATATAAACCAGCCTATTATATTTGAAGGATTCTAGCTGGATGTTCAGACTGTGAAAGTTTTTTTCTTTTTCTTCTGTATTTTGTAAATTGTCTGTTGTGAACCACAGTATAATATTTTTATGATGCCTATTTAGAAAACTAAATATTGTTTAGGTGAAAGTGAGAAGGAGAGTTGTGTGGTTTGACTTGAGGAACAAAAAAAAAGGAAAAGAGAGAAATAAGATAGAATATATAATTTGGGCTACACCTTGGAGGGACTCAAAAGTCAGGCCAAGAAGATAATTTTTTACTGGAAAAGCATTGAAGAGCCATTGAATATTTGGGGGAGAGGTAGCGACAGACTCAGAGTTAAAAGTTCTTTGGTGACGGCCTTGAGAATCCCTTCAAATTGGAGCAAGAATCGTAGAGGGCTCTGCAAGCTGCAAGCGGTGCTGAGGATTTGGAATCTGCAGGCCCTCACCACCAGAGCTAGTTAAGGTCAGAGAATTAAGAGAACAGAGGCTAGGATGCCTCTGTTTCAGGGGCTCAAGACAATGCAGGGTGGGATGGGGGGCAGAGAAGCCCCGAAACGGAGAGTAATAAGCACTGACTTGATGGAATCTTTTTGCCTCTTTGGTTTTTACTTCCCTTCCCTGTGATCACTGAGATCAAGCATGTTTTGACTCCATCATTTCCAAAGTTCCAGTTTGGTTTTCTCTGGATGCCTCCCTTCGGATTCTCTGAGAAGTGCCCTACTGGTATCAAGTCTTGAAATCGGTGACGGACCCCCTGTGGATGTGAGCAATTCAGTATTATATCCAGCCTTGGAGCAGACAACGACGGCCATCTTAGAGTCCATCTGGAGGTGTGGTTCATGTTGTCAGGATCTGGGGCCTGTGTGTTTGGAAAAGAGAAAAAAAAAATCACTTTTCAGATGAAAGTTTTTACAAACAAGAAAGCAAATTTCACCTAATTATATCAACAGTGAAAATATTTTTTTCATCTTTTTAAAAAGTATTTATTTGTCTGTTGTTGACTGCACTGAGTCTTCACTGTTGCCCACGAGCTTTCCCTAGCTGCGGCGAGTGTGGAGGGCTACTCTCTAGGTGGGGTTCACGGCTTCTCATTGCAGCGGCTTCTCTCCTTGTGGAACATGGGCTCTATGGCATGCAGGCTTCAATAGCTGCAGCTCTCAGGCTCTAGAGCGTGGGCTCAGTAATTGTGGCGCATGGGCTTAGTTGCTCCATAGCATGTGGAATCCTCCCAGACCTGGGATCTTACCTGTGTCCTCTGCATTGGCAGGTGGATTCTTAACCACTGGGCCACCAGGGAAGTCCAAAGATGCTTCATCTTTGAAGATAAAAGATCAAGTCATCCTCTAAGAGGAAAGCCATCACTGCTGTTCTTCATGGGTCAGCCATTCTGGGACTCAGTTTTGTGACCTATAGAATGGGACAGCAGCAGTGCCTTTACGTTCTAATGGTTGTGATGATTACATGAGTCAGCACCTATAAAAGATTTAAAAAACTATGCCTGCATGGAGCAAGCACTCAACAAACGCTAGCTCTTGCTGTGTTTATTGTCATAAGCATTATCATTACTCTCAGCCTAACAGATTTTTCCTTTCATCTACAAAGACTTCTCTGAACATGCTAATTCAGATACCTCTCTTCATGGTGAACTGATACTGCTCTAATAAATGCCACTGTTTGGATATGCCATCCTCTCTTAATTAATTTTTAATTAATGCCCTTGGTGTCCGCATCCAGATAACTGAAGAAAGCGCACAGCCTTGGCATCCCTGCGCGGGACTCTGGCTTTCACCCTGATTCTCGGACACGAGGCGGCATCGTTTACTTCTCTAAACACCGGTGATCTCAAAACGTGAACACGTGTGCCTCTCTTAAATAGCTGCATTGAGAGGATTAAATAAAGTAAGGCTTTTTCAGCCCCTGGCACAATGCCCTGACACAAAGAAAGTACTCACTAAATGTTTATTGAATTTTAAAATAATGATGATTGATGGCCACTCGCATTATCATTTTGCATATTGTCTCGGAAAGCCCTAAACTTAAATGCTTCTTGGCACTGAAGATTCAGATCATTTATCCTCTCTATTAAAACTTCTGACTGGGGGCAGTGGGATGGCCTCTTTGGTCGGGGGCTGGGAGTGTTGTCTGAGCCTACTGGCTGTGAATCAGTCTGCTGAAAACCTTCTGCAGAATCAGGGGAAAGGGTGCTGGAGTTGGGTTCTTGTTTCTGCCCCTTTCTGTTCCTGAGATCTTGAGCCTCTCTCTCTCTGGGATGGGATATTTATCCTCATTTTCTTAAAAAAGGAAAGATATTATTGCTAATTTCAAAGGGATGTTATGAAAATTACAAAGAGCTAAGTACAGGAAATTACTTTATAAACTCTAAAGCACTATGCCAACAGAAGCTTGTTTTTATTCATATAGAGACAAATATTTTACTTTATTACTGTGGATGTGAGATTAGGGGCCATAAATATATTTACACCTTTTCCATATGATTATTTTTATAAACGCACATTTTTGTTGGAACACATTCGAGAAAGGATTTATTAGCAAATTCTGACCTGATTTAATGAATCCATTCCCATATTCAGTAAAGATTTACAGAGCGTCTATATACTCAGGACACCATCCTCAATGCTGTTGGGACACATATAAATAAGGCAGCTTCCTCCACCCTTAAGAATTTACAGTTACATTTGAAAATATTAAAAAAAAATTTTTTTTAAACATCCTTTGATGGGTTCCAGGTTTCACACATTCGATTGTCTTGCTTTCTGTTATTATTTTTTTTTTTTCAATAAGGTGACCACCTCAGCTACTTCCTTACCTTGTCTGTGAATAACAGAGTCTGGCAGTTCTCTCTTGTTCAGAAACATCCCATTATGACATAGCTTCACTCCACACTTTTACGTGATGTTGTATTTATGAGCAGAACCTCCCCCAATGGTTATTCATGTAATTCTATTAATACGATCTCAATCACCATATGGCGGTGTGATACCAATTACATTGTTGTAACCGGCCGACTTAGGAGAAAGAAGACCATCTTCCCAACCGAGGATGGCACCCTTGTTATAAAGATTTCCCAAATAACGGTTTTTCAGCTCCCTTCTCCATGAGATTTATTTTTCCCAATTATTTAATCAGGATATTTTCACTGATACTCAAAAGACCAAGTGTCAAAAAAGGCTGGGATATTTAGTTTCCTTTTTCCTATGTGAAATATACAATGTATGCGGTGTTGGTCCCCTGTCTTGATAAATGCAAAGCTTACACGGCATTTTGTTGTTCTTGTTGTTAATTAGGGTGGAGCATGCACAGATCAATCCCTGCTGAAACCAAACATAAAACTTCGCTTAAACCAAGGCAAACACATATATTTGTTTTTGAGCTCCAAAGGCAAGTAGTTGGTCTCAGTTACAGAACTCCTGACAGGGGTGTAAAAATGTGTAACATGCAAACTGCATCCTTCTGTAGGGCCCTGTGTAAAAAAGAGCTGCTTTTTTTCCTCCCCCAAAAGAATTACATTCGGCACCACATGTCAAAACACAATTGTAATTGTGTAGCACAATATTTCATAAATCTGAAAATGTTTTAAAAACCCATTGTATTTTTGAAGCTTCCAAAGTCATTTTCTGGGTTAGCATTTTTTTTTTTTTCCCCTGCACTACTCCTGCCTTTTTTTCCCTTTCTGATTTCCATATTCCCCAATAATTATTAAGCATTCTTATCTCCCAGGCAGGCATCGCTGATGTAGAAGCTGGTGATAGCCCTGGCTGTAATTCTTGTGAATTACTATATTTTAAAATCTTGTGTTAAAACATGTTAGCAAGCTTCCTGAAGTTAGCAGATGGCTTCCAGAAAGGCTTGTTTTAATTTTTCAAGTACATAAGTATAATAATCCACACTGATGTATGCACATAACAATAAAATGTGCTTGTTGAGCGATCATATTCACGTGTGTACCTGTGGGGATGGGTTTGTCAGTGGATAATAGATATATGGGTGGACATAATATTCATCAGATCAAAACAAGTAATCAAAATGGCTAAGCCACAAAAAAACATTCACAATTAAAAGCAGCCGTGGCAAAAAAGCTGAGGAATGGAAGAACGTCTCTGTCACTAGAATGGAAAAGTTTGTGAAAGCCATTTAATAGAACTGAATATCAAAACATTTTAACTTTTTAAAGTTTTCAGCATTAAACAATTAGGATGAAATGCAATTAGGCAGCACATTGTAGAGGATGGTCACTTTTTGCATGTCATGTGGCTTTAAAAACAAGTCAGATAAATGATGATGCCATTAAAACTGAACTAATTAAAGAAAGCTTCTTTTAAGAACTCATTAACTGCAACCTCATTTGCATAATGATGCATATTAATTAAGTTTTAATGAATCTGAATTTGCACCAAGCCTATTCATGTTGGCTTTGAAACAAATTGAACAAATTAGTTAAAAGCTTTTTGGAATCTACTTTTCACACCAAACAGGATATGAATGCAATCATCTCTACAAAAAAGAAATATTTTTCCTTTAATTTAATTCAAAGGTATGCAGGCCCATCTATTAATTATTTTTAAGTGCAATAATTTTCACCTTTTCTTTGGAAAATCAGCCATATTACTTATTCTTGAATGGGAAATATTACAAATGTAGGTTGTGGGGAAAAATCATTACGGCCAATTTATTGGCAATAAATTGGAGATATTTGACTTCAGGGTACATTTAGTTTATTTAATAGCGGGATTAAAAATAGAGGAGGTAATTTCTGGGCATTCTGAACATCAGCAGTGCAGCAACTAAAATGAGACGTAGAAAGGTGGCAGGTCTCATTTTTTGGGATATAGGCAGTGACGATGTGATGTTATTGGTGTCACATTCATTTCTGAATCTGATTCGATTCCATCATAAATCTCCTAAGTAGCACGGAAAAAAAAATTAAACATTTACAGAACATGTGTTCTTTTCCTTCAGATTTGTGCAAATCCTCATTTTTTTATACACGAGGAGCAGAATTCAATTTTAACAAGTTTGCGTTCGGCTCATAATAAAAACAAGAATTACCGCCGCCTCACTATTGATTCTCTTCTACTCCGCTGTGTCTTCATCAAGAATGAAGAGATTTATGTAATTACTGCTCCATCTTTTGTTGTTGGAAAGCACTTTTTTTGTAAGTCAGCATCTACAAAGGATGGAAATGCTTTTATTGTTGAGATTACAAGATCATTTCTCCCCCCCACCCCTTGTTAAAATGTTTTCTCAGATAGGTGCTGCGGAGAGGTCGACAATTAAGATGATGTTGTACACTGGAAATGCACATTTTAGAAATGTATTTACAGGTATTTTTCGGTAGTATTTTTTAGCCCATTTATCCTTTCACCTTTCTCCTTCTTTTATTCCTCCTAGGCCGTTTCAGCTCCCAGAGAAGCCAGAAGCATTCATCGGCACCAGGGCGGTGCCAGAGCGAATTCCTTGCAGCAAACTATCAAAAATGCTTTTAGATGTGGAGGGGCCAAAACAGCAACCCTCTGGATTCTTTGCTCCTAATTACGTTGCTCTCGTTGCGATTTATTTGTGCTTGGGTCAGTGATCACTTTTGACTCTTTTAGAGAAAAATAAAATTAAGCTCGGCTCTTAGCTGCCCTGCATCACCCGTGGACCGGTCCAGCTTGCACCCTTTTTAAACTGCCTGCCTCTGCAGAGGAGCTTTGCCTAAGCAAATGTTTTCCCATTTTGGGTGCCAAGTCCAACTGCATTGTAAAATACCTGGAGCCCATTGACCCCTCTTCCAAGCAGGGCGTGTGTAGAAGCCACCCCAGACTCTTTCTTTCCTGGAAGAAAGGATTCTCCACACTTCAAAACAGGAAGCAGAATGAAGAATCTACTCTGCAAAACAATTTTAAAAATACCTTGATTCACAAATCACATTGGGGATGATTTTAAAATTAGCTCCTTCCCTGTTCCCTGTTTTTATTAGGATAATTCTGCATCTCTTTCCCTTCGATATAGTTCCCGTTACCACATTGGCCTATTACATGCCCTCTGATGGGAGTCTTAACGTCAGAAAAAAAAGTCACGCAACGCTATCTGCTGAGAGTCAGTCCTCGGCTGGGAACCGTTTGCCGCGTGATCCATTATGCTTTGAACGAAATATTGTTTCTCTCTTTTCTCCCCGCATTTCTGTTCTACTGTTTGAGCCTGTTGTCATTGGGAAAGCGAGGGAAGCTGTGAAATATTTTAAATACTGTCTGCAGTTCACCCGGAACTATGCGGCTTCCAGGTCACCCCTGGAGGAACAGGACACTCTTGTCCTGACTTTTAGGATGCTCGGTGTGCCAGGGAGCCGAGCACCACCACGGGAACCTATAATTAAAATAATAATAAAGGCAGTTGGAATCTTCCACGAGGGTCTCTATTTAAGGAGGCAGATATGCTTATGGAAAAGGGAGCTGGAGTGGGTAGCAACACTGCCCCCTAGCTGCAGGACCGCGGGAAGGGGCGAGGGGCCAGGGCCAGGGACGCTGACACTGACATCCCTGGCCCTGAAAATGACTTTCGTGTTTCATTTTTAAAGACTCAAAACAAAACGGACTAATGCAGGGAAAAGGTTTTTCTTTTTTTTCTCCCAGCTACATCTCTTCCCTCACTCCACACCGCCCCCACCCCACCTTCTCCAAATGGCTTCTAATCAAGCCCATTTTCTTTACAGAAGTCTTTAGGAAGGTAGCATTACAAAAAAAAAAAAAAAAAGTGCAAATTTTGCGTGGAGAATTGGCTTCTTTGGGGGAACATTTTGACAGAAAGCGCCTTCCTTGGGGGAGGTCAGGAGTCATTGGTATTAAACTAGACAAGCTGGTGTTGGAGTGTTAATGGCCACAGCCAGCAGCTGTTCCGTAATTAGGGAAGATGTGAATGACAAGGCGTGAGAGGTACTGTACACAGGCGGGCTGGCACAAAGCAGCTGCTGGGACTGCTTCCTCTCTCACGGGTCTACACAAGTCAGACCAGCCCCCGTGAGGCTGCCGGCACGGTGACAATTAGAAAAAAAAATTAAAAATGGTATTTGATGAAAATAAGGAACATAGCCTTCAATGCAATTTCTTCTCCATCCCAGCCAGGAAGAGTGGCCTAGGTCTGCCTGAGCCGAAGCAAGCCAGAGGTCAACTGGATGACGCAAATGGAACCTTGTGCTGAAACCGGGATTTGACTCAACACCCTTATTTGGTTTTATTTTATTTATTTATTTTTTTGATTGATTCTGAGAGCCAGGCCCTTTGAACAGGAGAGATGGACTCTTTTCTTTCTCCCCTGTAGTCCCACACGCATGCAGTCCAACACGCTGTCTCTTTTCTCTCCTTAACATTTCTCTCATTCTTCCTTTTCTGCCTTGTCCCTTGGTATCTCCCTGATGTATTTGTTCTAGAATGTTGCAATAGCCTCCTTCTGGTTTTCTTAGTCTGATCTGGGGAACCTTTTCTAATTCCCATCATTTCCAAGAATAGGTGGAACCCGTTCTCCAGACAGCTTCAGAACCCTATCTTCCTTCTACCCCATCAGACCACTTACTTAATTGTCAGCATCTGCCTCAATTTCATTCTCTGCATCCGCAGACCCGTCACAGGGCCAGACACTTTGTCTGCCCTCAGTAAATGTGTTTGTGTGAGTATCTGGCAGAATCAATGCAGAATTCATCGTCAGCCTTTATTACACACTCCCTTTCTTGCCGGGTACCCACGATAAAGAAGAGTTTGAACCCCTTTACTCTGAAACTGAATTGCAAAGTCAAAACAATTTTTTTGTTGTTACTTTGCCTTGATGATGTATGTTTGGTGGCAGTTAAAGAATGAGAAAAATCAGTTTTCTAAGGGATTGTTTGATACCTGCAATGTTTTTCCATTTTGGGGAGTGGAATCACAAAGATGGGGTGAATCCTCCGGGAGAAGGCACCTGGCTGGGTGGAGAGTAAGCTGGGCAGAAAGCCCTGAGCTGTTTCCTGGCTCTACCGCTCCTAGGGGACCCCAACTTCTCTGACCCTCAGTCTTTTTTTTGTGTGTGTGTGTGAAATGGGGATAACAACACTAAAGGCTCAAGGGAAGGAGGTCAGGAGTGTTTTGTTATACGAGTGCTGTTACGGCTAGGTTGGCTTCATTTCACTAGATGAAATCATGGGCTTTGCAGGCTGTTACGCAAGGATTATTAAATTCCTCTGCCTCCTGGAAATACAGTAGGGTCTGCTTACCTTGTAATCATAATTTGGAGGAGAACTAGGAGGAGGGAACACGTAGCCAACTTGGAGTGCCTCTTTGCCTTTGGCCCTTTATGAATATTGTCTGTTTCTCTCACTCTATGATGTAAGTCTCATGGACCCATTTTACAGATGAGGAAGATGAGGCTCAGAGAGGTTAAGTGAGTCTCTCAGGGCCACCCAGCCCATCAGAGGGCTTGGGGCATGAATCTTTGGCTGTCTGATGCAAAACCCCCTCTGTCCTTAGAGGTGTGAGGCTGAGGATGTCATTGCCTGTCCCTCAGAGGTGGAAATAAAGCGTCCTTGGGAAATGTTTCCAAATGACAGAGCACCAGCCAGAAGCTTGCCCTCTGTCATTCTCTGCCTCCGCTGGTTCCTCCAGCCCTCCCATCTCAGTCCCTCACCTTTTCCCCACAGATCCCCTCTCCTCCTTCATTCCCTCTTTATCTGTCTCTCCATCTCTCTCCCTTGATTTCTAATTTCCAAGCCTGCGAGCTATTACAGAAGGCATAATGACGGTTACACTTGTCTATGGCAATATTGCTGTCTAGCTTATTGCTTTGCAAAGTGCTTCGGGAGCCTGGAAAATGAAAGGTGTTATGTAAAATGAAAATCGATTCTAATTCTAAGTAAACATCATTGCTTCAAGTTTCCCTTGGATAGCATTGTTTCACGCTCAAGAAAGACAATGGCTCAGAATTGCCTCCCCATGTTTAAAAGATATATTTGGGCATTCCAGTGTCTTGGGGCTTGTCACGACAGGACAAGATCTGAATCATATCTCAATGTATCTTTACAATTATATTTAATTGCACCTGGTAAAAATGTGTCTTTGTTCATTATTTATGAAGGAAAATTATTTTCATCCGTAGAAAAGATTGATACCACTTTTAGCTTATGTTCAGGTGATTAGTGATTAAGTGCAATTTATTTCCCTGATATATGCCTCTATCAGCAACTACCATCCACAAATGGGGAAAGAAACTTTTCTCGGCAGAAAAAAAAAGAAAAAAAAAAAATCTCCACTTTAGGGAGCATTTTCCTCCTCCTTAGCTGGCAGAGTAATTTATAAGGACACGCACACCACAAAAATGGAAGTTTGAATCATTTCTGTAGAGAAGGCTCATCATCCCAAATCAGAAATGTCATAAAAGTTAAAATGCCATAAGAGTGTGTTCCCCAAGAAAGAAATAATTTTCTTTTCATTGAGAACTCTGGAGGATGTAATATACTTCTCGAAATTCAAATTTTCACAGCAAGTGCCGTTTCTCCCTCCCTTGGATCGTTCATCTTTCTTTAAGAAAAGGTAACTGGGTATTATATCTATTTTATATTTTTTCCCACAAAATTATCTTCCAAATGCTTGTTTCCTTAAAAACACATATGCCGTGTGGAAGGAAATGTACAATTTCATCCTTGGGAAAGTGCACTGGAAACTTCCAGCGTTAGGAAGTACCAACGAGGTGGCTTGTGTTTGCTGTGATAACTCAATCATAAGTCCATTTGCCTCCACAAAAGACCAAGGATGCCTGTGAGACTCCTGGCCTCAATTCATTTTTTTTTTTTTCCCTCTTTCAATGTTATGTCTGGTTAAGTAATCTCAAGTGTCTGCTAGCATAGTTTGGACCTTGCAAATGTTCCCAATAGGAAAAGCTGAATGAGGGTGTCAGTGTTTGAATAGGAATGTATGACTAATACCTGTGACCCTCTGTTAACTAGAGCTTCCTCACATAAAAATACAGAATATTATTACTTCCCTCTCTTTACAAAGCTCTCATCCCATCAGCCATGTTTGAGCCTGTTAGCTGTGTGACAAGATTGCCAGAAATGAAGAGACTATCAGCAGAGAAGTAGGAGGGTCGTCGCCTGATGTAGACACGGCCCTGACTTTGGAGCAGGGAGGCAGGGGGAGAAGCCCTTGGGGACAAGACCTCTTGGCACGTGAGGCCACAGACAGTAGCCAGAAGACTCTGTGCTACAGTTGACCTTGCCAGAACCTCAGTTTTCCTTTCTCATCTTCAAAATTGGAGAGGTAACCCTCCCTGGAAAGACTGTGTGGAGATGGAGAAAATATGTAGAAAGCCTATTGTATACAGAAGGAAAAGTGAACGTGTCAGCCACTTCTGACTCTGAGACCCCATGAATTATAACCTGCCAGGCTCCTCTGTCCATGGGGTTTCCAAGGCAAAAATACTGGAGTGGGTTGCTATTTCCCTCTTCAGGAGATCTTCCCGACCCAGGAATCGAACCTGCATCTCTTACCTTGGATTCTTAACCACTGAGCCACCAGGGAAGCCCATAAGATTCCCTGTAATTTCCTCCACATTCTTAAGGATACATACATGACATCATACATACATGTTTGCTCTTTCCTGCATCAGCCTTTTGTCCACCTTGGGCTCCAAACTGGCATTTACCATGTGGCAGAGGCCACTCATCCCCTCTCCTTTCTGAGCAATGAAATCTTACATTTTAGCTAGGCATTCCCAGAGTACAAAGCAACATTTTCTTACCTTTCTTACAACATACCAGCCACATATAAGGAGATTCAGAGAAAAAATGTTTAGAGGATGTTGACTCAACTTCGAGGGGATGAGCTTTTCTTCTTGACTGCCTTGCAACTCTGCTATGGTGGCTGGGGTTTCAGCAGCTATTGTGGACCATGAGGTAACATTATGTCAATGATGGTAATAAAGAAACACAGAAGCTTGCATCCCTGATGATTTAGTGGTTTGCCTACAGCTGGACTTATCTTGCATGAAATAATATATTATTAACATGTTTTTAGTAGCCGACTATGATTCTGATCTGTATCTACTACATATGCATTTTTCTATATATTCTTCAAAGCACTTTTTTCTTCCCAGGTGACTCCAGACCCCACTGTATCCTCCATCAGTGAGTTCTCACTATTCCAAAATATAATCTATCACTTTTCCTTTCCCTCACAGCTTGTTTCTTATTCTTGGGCCCGCAATGGAACTTCAAGATCTTCAGGACATAAACTCTCTCTTAAAATTAATTTTATCATGCACAGCACCTAGGAATGTTGAGAACCAAGTAATTTCTCTTTGGTGAAAGAACATTTATTGAGCACCTGTTATATGCCTATGTATATTCCATGCAGTTCCCAGCCTCTGGTCCTGATATCTAGGCTTAGAGAAGCTTACGATTTGATCAAAAACAGACATGTCATAATTGGCATAGTACCATCCTTTTCCAGAGAAGGCAGTGGCAACCCATTCCAGTACTCTTGCCTGGAGAGTACCATAGACGGAGGAGCCTGGTAGACTACAGTCCATGGGGTCGCTCGAAGTTGAACACAACTGAGCGACTTCACTTTCACTTTTCACTTTCAAGCATTGGAGAAGGAAATGGCAACCCACTCCAGTGTTCTTGCCTGGAGAATCCCAGGGATGGGGGAGTCTGGTGGGCTGCCATCTCTGGAGTCTCATAGAGTTGGACACGACTGAAGCGACTTAGCAGCAGTAGCAGTTAGCAGCAGCATCCTTTTCCAGGCTTGTTTAAGTCCAAGCATATAGTCTCCCAGATCCTTATACAGTGAATGATTATGCACAGAATTACTTAAAAAAAAAAAAAAGACCTCATCTTGATTTGTTTGTTGTTTGTTTCCTGATTATAATTGTTGGCTTCCCTTGTGGCTCAGCTGGTAAAGAATCCACCTGCAATGTGGGAGACCTGGGTTCGATCCCTGGCTTGAGAAGATCCCCTAGAGAAGGGAAAGGCTACCCACTCCAGTATTCTGGCCTGGAGAATTCCATGGACTGTATAGTCCACAGGGTCACAAAGAGTCAGACGTGACCGAGCAACTTTCAAAACATATATATAATTGTTAAAGGCTTATTGCAGAAATTTTTGAAAGATACATGATACCAAGAAACCAAATAACATTGTAATATCCCACCATCTAAAGTTCATCATTGTTAACATGTTACTTTTTCTCTTTCAGTATATGTAGCATGGATCATGTAGGAAATATTCCTTCAAAAGTAGTTGTTGTTTCAATCATATTATAGATAATAGTAGCCAGCATACATAATTTACTCTTTGACAGACCCAATTCTGTGTGCTTTATGAAAGTTATTTCACATAATTCTTATAAGGATTCTATGAGGTGAATTCTATTATTGCCCCCATTTTTTGATGAGGACATTTAGGCACAGAGAGGGTAAGTAATTTGCTCAAGTTCATAGCAGGGAATGAAGGACAGGATCAGGACTCAAATGCAAGCACTTAACTACAAAATACATACCCCCGGTATTAGACGATATTAATACCCAGTGCTTCATGTTATACTTCTTTTTAAAAACATAAATCTTAAGGTCAGCCTGGTACTCTATCATAAGTATGGGCTGTAATTTCCCAGCCATTCCTTATTGTTGGCCATCTGGGTTATTTCCATCTTGTCACTATTATTAACAATGCTGGGAAGACCACCTTTGTATATATGTATCATTGTCTATATGATGGATTATTTTGTTGGGAAAGATTCCAAGGAATAGAATTATGAATCAAGTAGTATGCATATTTTTTTCCAATACACTAAAGCTGAAATATCCTGAATCATAGAATGTTAGAAACTTACATCTTAACAAAACAAAACAAAACAAAACCTTCCAGGTCTCACCTGCCCTTTTAACAGTTGTTGAAACTGAGGCTCCGAGTGACCTGCCCAAGGTCACACATGAAGCCTATAGCACACAGGTGCTTTTTTTTCTGTTTGATCTTTCCAGCCACGTCTTTTGCTCCTATATCACATGATTCCACTATCTGCCCTCTGTCTCTTTGCATGGAAGGACCAGACTTTCTTTCATGAAACACACAATGACTAAGCTGGTCCCATGTTCCTGTTGTTTTAGGCACAGATGCACACTGAATTCCACTCTTCTGTCCCTTCCACAAGCAGACAGAAGAGCTATGTGTCAATATGTCAAGAGGGGTCATTGAGGCTGTTCCCCCTTGTCTTGCCCTGGTTGTCACCATGGCAACAACCTGGAAGTGTATCTCTTGGTGGGTAGGGGTCAAGTGATTTCCGCTGAGTCTGACTTTGCTCATGTTTTACAGACGTGCCCTCTGGTCCTTGGTCCAAAGGCTGTGACTTCTTCATAGAATCTTGGCATCACTGGATCCTCCTCCTTCCCTTCCTTCTTTTCTTTACTGGGCGTGTTGACTGAAAAAAAATACACCACCCAGAAGCTGAGAGTTACGTTTTATTTTGCTGACAAAACTGAGGACTTCAGCCCCGGACATAGCCTCTCAAGTAGCTCTGAGGGACTCCTCCGAAGAAGCAGGCTGGAGCCAGGACGTATGGGAGTTTGTGCAGCAATGACCAGGTAATTGGGACCTGAAAAGCTTACTGGTAATTAAAGAAAACCAGACATCTCAAGTTAAGGAATTTAGTGCTTTTCTAAGCATAGGAAGTTTCAAGAGTCCGGGCTCACTGATGTTATTCCTTGGACCTGCACCTCAGCTATCTAGAGCCAGTGTCTTATACTTTCTCATCCTGAGCCTCCTCAGAGTGTCTTCATGGGGGGGTGGATGCAGTGACTGACTGTTGCTGGTGGGCATCCAGTTTCCAGCCTGAGTTTTCTCAGGGCTCACTGTTGGGGTGGCCTTAATGCCATGGCTTGATGGCTGCAACATCCTCTGCTTGCTGATATGGCAGGCAATGCTTTTTCATTCACGGGGTGAAGAAGTTATTTTCTGGAGAGAATCTGTGTGTGTGTGTTAAATTGCTTCAGTCATGTCCGGGAATCTTTGCTGTCCTATGCACTGTAACCCGCCCGGCTCCCCTGTCCTTGAGATTCTCCAGGCAAGACTCCTGGAGTGGGTTGCCACGCCCTCCTCCAGGGGGTCTACCCACCCCAGCAACTGAACCTGCATTTCCTATGTCTTCTGCATTGGCAGGCAGGTTCTTTACCACTAGTGCCACATGGGAAGCCCCATTTTCTGGTGTAGTCAAACATTTTCAGTTAACATCCACGAGCCGGGAAAGAGGAAGAGGACTTCCCATGCCCACCTCCAAACTCTCATGTGTCTGGCTCTCCTCTGAGAAGACCTCTGAAGCATGTGCTTCCTTTTCCCTTGGTTTTCTCCACCCCTTCTTTCCTCCACTTGGACTTGCCTGTCCTTTCCTGGAGCCGGGGCTCTGACACCTGCCCACGCCCATTCCCTCCACTCCAGGCCCCCAACACTGGGGCTTCTTTCTTGTTACAGTTATATACACCTTGATTTGTTTCCTTTTTGTATTAAGCAAAGCAGTGCATATTCATGTGATAATAGAATACTGTTTGCTAGCTCCTTACTGAAGGGCCAGGGACTCCTGAATCCAGGAACTAGAAAGAGAAATAAGACAAAACTTCTGCCCTCGAGGAGCTCCAGTGAATGGGGAAGATGCAAGTAAAGATATTCACCATGAGATGTCACAAGCTCATTGCAGGTCTACACAGGATGCTAAGGAAGCAGAGGAAAGAGGCTTGCAACCCAGATGGAGGGGGAGTCAGGAAGCCTTCTTTCACTTTTCACTCATTTATTTATCGATCTGTCCACTCATTGATCCAATAACAATTTATGGAACACCTACTAACCACTGCTGCTGCTGCTGCTGCTGCTAAGTCGCTTCAGTCGTGTCCGACTCTGTGCGACCCCATAGACAGCAGCCCACCAGGCTCCCCCGTCCCTGGGATTCTCCAGGCAAGAACACTGGAGTGGGTTGCCATTTCCTTCTCCAATGCATGAAAGTGAAAAGTGAAAGTGAAGTCGCTCAGTCGTCTCTGACTCTCAGTGACTCCATGGACTGCAGCCTCCTTCACCCATGGGATTTTCCAGGCGAGAGTACTGGAGTGGGGCGCCATTGCCTTCTCCGGCTAAACACTAGGCATTATCATAGAAATACACTAAGTTCCCTGGTGACTCAGATGGTAAAGAATCTGCCTGTAATGCAGGAGACCCAGGTTTGATCCCTGGGTTGGGAAGATCCCTGGAGAAGAGAATGGCTACCCACCCCACTCCCAGTACTCTTGCCTGGAGAATTCCATAGACGAAGTAGCCAGGCAGGCTACAGACCACGGGGTTGCAGAGTCAGACACGGCTGAAGAGAAACGCAGACACGAGGGGCTCAAACCCATGTTTTCTGATTCCTGCTCCTTTTCCAGTTTTTCTGGTATGATGCTGTTCAGTTCAGTACCAGGCTCCACCGTCCATGGGATTTTCCAGGCAAGAGTACTGGAGTGGGGTGCCATTGCCTTCTCCGCACATAAAAGCCTCTTTGCCCTATTTGTCATGGGCTGAGAGCCTTGTTGATACCTTTATTCTGATAGAATAAGAGCCCTACCATAGGGCCCAAGGCAGACCAGTACAGTGGTAGGACCAATGATGGAAAAGCAGAAAATGTGTCATAATACCAAGGGAAAGAGACACCCATGCCTAAAGGAACAAATTCCTATGAGAAAAGAGTGAAAGAAAAGGTCAGGGAGGTATACTAAGACATGCAAGGCTGAGGACTTTTAAGTTTACACTGAAGGCAATACAAACCTCTGGAAGGTAACCAAGGTTTTTCAAGGCGTGATGCCCTTTTTTGAAAAAAGGGCAAGATGAATGTTAGCAGAATAAAATTGGAGTCCAGGACCCAGGTTAGGGGCTGATGGATTCATGCCCACCTGAGCTCTTTAGGGGCAGGAGCCAGGAAGAAGGAAGCAGAAAAGGAAGAGAAGCAATGAACTTGAGAGGCCATGACTCCTGGACTTGGCAGTGAAGGAGAAGACGCAACTGCGTCTAGGCGCTGACAGTTGACACCAACATTGACCAAAATGGAGAGATCAGGAGAGAGAGCCAGGAAAGGAGCTGATGGGTTTACTTCAGTTCCTCTTGAATCAGACTCTTGGTAAGTGAGTGCAGGTGTCTAACTGTGCACTGGAGATTCAAGCAGGGAACTCATTAGAAGGGTTACCGTCAGTCAACAGTGACAGCATCTCCCAAGTGTGGCCCACAGGATTTTCTGTCTGGAGGCTTGAGGAGCTTGTATGGGTAATAATTTCTGTGGGGAACCTGCCTTGAACAGTACAAGGAGGAATGAGCCACAGCAAGCTCTGCAGTGTCGATAGTGTCACAGAAACTACAAGAACTTCCAACGAGAGCAGGTCGCATTCTAAAAATCCACAATGGACACTGGAAGGTAAAATTTAGTTGCTATGCAGACTCATTAAGGCCAAAAAAAAAAAACAAAAACCACTATTGAACTGGTAGTCAAGAGACTAGAATTCTAGTTCTGATCTTGCTGTGGTTTTAGTCTAGTTAATGCAGGTCTATAACAGGGCTAGCATTTATACTGGCTACAACCCAGACACTGTTCTAAGCGCCTTTTATGTACTAAACCAATGAATCCCCACAAAAATTCAAAGATGTAGGTATTATTATTTTCTGTGTATCAAAATTAAGTATTACGTCCATAACCAGCAGGCATTCAAATGCTGGTCTGTCAGAAAACAGAGCCCGCTAGAATCCCCTGGTAGTCCAGTGGGATTCTGGAAGTGGAGTGAGAAGAGCTCCACGCTTCCCCTGCAGAGGACCTGGGTTCAGTCCCTGGTTGGGAGCTAAGATCCCACAAGCTGCACAGCATGCATAAAAAAAGGAAAGAAAACAGAGCCCATGCTTGCATGTCACTTAACCTCTCAGAGACTCAACTTCTTATCTGTAAATTGAGAATTTGAGATTAAATTATAGAATCCCCTCAAACTTTAATATTGCATGGGATTTGGACTATATTAAGGGAAGAAAGTAAGTGAGGTAAGCATTGTATGTGTGCATGCTCACTCCTGTCCGACTCTTTGTGACCCGATGGAATGTAGCCCACTAGGCTCCTCTGTCCATGGGATTCTCCAGGCCAGAATACTCGAGTGGGTTGCCATGCCTTCCTCCAAGGGGTCTTTCTGACCCAGGGATCGAACCTGTGTCTCCTATATCTTCGGCATTGCAGGCAGATTCTTTACTGCTTAGCCATCAGGAAGCCCAAGGTATTAACTCAAAATCCATTTCTGAAAATGAGCAGCAGAGGGCAGCAGAGAGCATACTAGAGCAACTTTTGCAAGATTTTTCTCAAGTTGTGGAGAGAGTTATGTGTGAAACACCCAAATTATACATATGTTAACTCATTTGATCTTTATAAAAACCTTTGAATGTGCCACTAGAATTAAAATAGTACTATGTATCATATCTTAAAATTTTAAAACAGAGAAAGTTATTTGGGTTTATTTTGATTAATTGTTGACATTTTTCTTAATAAACTTCAGTAATTACAAAATTTTTAGAAGACCTCACTCTTCAAAGTTATTAAAAAGATGTACTTCAAATAAATATTTGAATTAATTTTATCCGAGATGGTAAAACTTAAGTCAATGGATTATTTCAATTGTACAAAGATATTTTATCACCTGAATTTTTATTTCTCATCACAGAGAAGATAGAGACAGAGATACATCTGGAATTTTCCATGACTGAGTAAGAGTTTGAGAGAAAATGGATGCATGTGTATGTATGGCTGAGTCCTTTCACTGTTTCCCAGAAACTGTCACAACATTGTTCATCAGCTCTACTCCAATACAAAATAAAAAGAAAAAAAATTTTTTGAAGTGTGAAGGAAAAGACTTTCAAGGACATTTGCAGATGAGATGTTCTAGACAAATTTAGCCTCCATTAATCATTACCAGACAGGGGAATACCAAAATTAAACTGCTGTGCAAATTCACAACTTAGAAATATGTACTGAAGTGCAGCACATTGTTAAATCATTTACTTGGATTTCAGAAGAAATTATAATATGAATTCTTCCTTCTATATTAACACTTTTCAGAAAACTGTCATTATAACTCTGTACATAGACATACTTTTAATTTACATTCAAACAACACAAGCATGGATTTAAAGAGAAAAACTAAAGAGGGAAGAAATGGTAAGAGGAAATTTTTGGAAAAATCCAACTTAGGGTTCAGAAAACTTTTTCCACAAATGGCCAAATATTTAATATTTTAGGTGTCTGTCACAACCACTCAACTTGGCCATCATAGCAGGATAGCAGTGAGAGACAGCATGTAAACAAATGGGTGTGGCTGTGTTCCAGTGAAACTTTATTTACAAAAACAGACAAAGGGCCAATTTGACCCACAAGTTATGGCTTGCCTATCCTTGACCTAAATCAAAAAGCAGGTACAGTAATTGGGATAGGACACAATAATCACAGTTGTGTTGGGTGCTTTCCAACCGTTACCCCTAATCTTCCAAGAGCACTGTACTGTTAGATGTTATCATTATCCAGGCTTCCCAAATGAGAAAACTGAGATTAAGATAGGACAAATGACCTTCCCAAGATCACAAAGCAAGTAAGTAGTAGAGGCAAGACTCAAGTTCAGATTTTCTAACCCCAAAGTGTATGATCTATTCTTAAAACATTAACTAATGCCTAGTTGAGAGCAGTTAATATTGCACAGTCATGACAAGCAATTAGTCCCTCCAAGAAAAGGGTACCAGTCCTGATTTTTATGTAATAACAACCCTTGCCAAGTAAGGGAAGGAAGATGGAGTGAAATATAGAAAGAAAAGATAAGAATTCAGCCAGTGCCCACCCCACAGGGCTACGTTTGACTCAGTTGTGTATCAGTGTTCAAATGTCTTTGAGATATAGAAATAATTTCTACTCTGNAAAAACAAAAATAGCTATACCTTAACCAAATTTGCTACGTAAAGAGGTAAAAATCGTACCCCAGAAATGCAAGCACACCTATGATCAAGATCTTAATGCATTTTCAAATAACTAAAGCCTTTATGCATGTGTTTAGGGCTGGTTTAGAGGATTCTTTTGGAGGCTCCTCTCACATCTTACAGAGAAGTCCATCGGTGCTCCTCTTACAAACCAGAAGGCTTCCTTTGTTTTAAAAATAAAAGAAAAGAGAGAGAAAAAAACCCTGTCAGGCTGTTGCCAAGTGACCTTTGGAAATGACTTTTTCTGGGTAGCTTTCACAGAAATTGCAGCTGAGCTTTATTGAAATGCTGGTTAATGGGGTCCTGGATGCTGGAATTCTAAGCCTTCAAGACAGGAAACCCTCTGGCAGTGCTGAGAGTTCTGATGGGCACTGGCTGGGGCGGATGCTCTTAAGTCAAGAGCTCTTGGGCTCTGGCGCTGTGATCTGCTTTCCAGGCAGCAAGCTTTCCAGGTTTGGTGAGATTAGAAAATTCCCCACAGGATCCCTCACTGGCGGGGTGGGTGGGGCTTTAGCACATCCCAGGTAGAGCTAGTGGTGAAGAATCCTCACCTGCCAACGCGAAGATCGAGATGCAGGTTCGATCCCTGGGTTGGGAAGAGCTCCTGGAGGAGGAAATGGCAACCCAGTCCAGAATTTTTGTCTGGAGAATCCCATGGACAGAAGAGCTGGGCAGGCTACAGTCCATAGGGTTGCAAAAAATTGGTCACGACTGGAGCAATTCAGCACAGCACACACAGTGCATGTTAGTCTAATAACAACAGTGAAAGTCCTGCAGCATTTAGCTTCCCCCAGTCAGTGTTTCTTAAAAACTTTGTTTTATTACCTTGCAGAGCAAAGATTCTGAAAAACACATTTGGGTTGCTGGTCCCAATCCTTCCATTGCAAAGATAGCTGATATGCTGTCTTCCCATTGGATGATTCCTAAACTGTCAATCATCTTTTTTTTTTTTTTCTCTTTCCTTTGTTCGGTATGTTCCTTCTGAGCACCTAGTCTGCATCTCAGAGCGTTCAGCACGATGTGTCTAATATGGGCAGCCCAGAAGCCCAGGGTTTGAAAGACCTACGGTGCGGGTTTACATGTGTTAGGTAACATTAAGAAGTGGTAAGTAATATTTAATCACCTTGTCTTTGAAACAACAATAAGATCCCCACTTTTAATGTGGATTGCATGCTTTATTTGTGAAATAAACTCGGCCTTTTTTTTCCATCTGGTGTCAGATGAGTCATCCGTTCATACAAAGTAGCTTGAAAGTGTTTTGAAATATAACCACAGTTTGTTCTCTGAAGTTTAGAGAAGTCAACCAGAGCTCAGTATTGACTTTTATTTTGTCACATGAAGGAGGTTCCAGTGTTTCTTAATTGTCAGTTGCTGAGTCTCTTCCATGCCTGTATGGAGAACACCCTTTCTTCTTCCTAAGAGAGATGAAAGTTTCCTTTTTTCATCATCTGAGTCATTCTAGACGGGAAAGTTAAGGCACTCAGGAAGACAGGTGTCAGTGCACGTGAAAGACAGGCTAATGCCACGTGCAAACTCTGTCTCCTTCACGTGGGCACCCCAAACACGTTTTTTGTGCATGTTTATTAAAAACTGACTTCTCCAGACCCTCTTGAAGCTAAGAGTGATCGTGTGATATAGCTCTGGCCAGTGGAGTCAGAGTCCCTGGCAGAATGTCCATCTTTTGAACCTTCCTGTCTGGAATGCAGATGGAGTATTTGGAGTCAGGCAGCCTCCTTCCTACCAAGAGACAGTATGCAGGAAAATGGGAATCCACACATTAAGAATGGCCTGGTAGATGAAGGGAGACAGCTGGATTCTTCATGGCCGTTCAGAGTCACTAGCTTAGTCCTGAATGGTCTATGGACAGACTGTGTTCATGTTTTTATAAATTGCAACTGATTGTATTCCTGATGGATATGAATATTTGTCCATATCTTTTATGGTCACTGTTAATCCTCAGTTGTCAATATCTATTCATATCTCAGTGACTCCAGCGAGGTATTGGAGTGAAGGATCTATGCCTCATTCATCTCTGTCTTTGGCACAGAATGGATGTTGACTAAATGCTGTTTGTCAGGAGAATTGAATTCTTGGATATCAAGGTCCACACAGATGTAAAAGTCCTGTGTTTCCACCTGGTGGTTTCTTTTCTCTTTTTTCTTTCCCTTTTCCTTTCTCTTCTGTTTTCTTCTCTCTCTTGTGTCTCTCTACCTCTTTCTCTTCTTAGAAATGAACTCCTTTTTTAAATTATATGAAATGTTCTGGAATGGATCCTGGTACAGAGCCATATGTATATATACACACACACACAAGCTTGATCATGTTTATATATATGATCAAGCACAGCAAGTGAGGGGCATTTCTAGCACATTAGTTATATAACAAGCTTTATAAATGGTTTTGGGTTTCTTCTAACTACCTCTATTGCCACCCTGATTTGGCCTTTATTGGAGTAAACTATTCTCTCTATGCTTGTGGTCTCACTGCAGATTTTTCTATCCAGTGGGAACCAGAAATAAAAAAACCAATGCATTTAAAATGTGAGATGCGGAAAGGAAATAGAGAGAACAGTTTCGGAGCTGGCTTCCATTGCCTTATAAATATAGCATAGTTACTTGAATTCCATAGGAATTAAACTCTGATCTTTTAAAATGCATGCAAATTTTTGCAGAATATATATGAAGAAGCCACTATAACTGTTGAGGCGCTTCGACTCCCTTGATAAATGGGACTTCCAGACCACACTTTATTGAGTCTCTGATTTTTAATAATTTGAATCCTGCAAGATTTAATTCTGCATAATTCTGGCTGAAATCAGCTTTTGATTGAGTTGTAATGGCTCTGTTATTGTAAATATCTCTGCATGCTAATGTCGTGCTGGAATTCAATAATATTTAGATGAAATTTTTCGCCTCGAGCATTATGGAAGCAAGATTTAGAAAGTCAGGAAGTTTGTGTCAAAGTGACATCTATTTTGGGTAACCTGCAACATTTTTACATTGCAATAAACGGTCATCTCAAGACATGATTTAAATAATTATGGCTCCTCAGTGTATATGTGTGGATCAATTATAATATGTATATAATGTGAATAAAATATGGGCTTCCCAGGTGGCTCAACAGTAAAGAACTGCCTGAAATGCAGGAACCGCAGAAGACATAGGTTCAGTTCCTGGGTCGGGAAGATCCCTTGAAGGAGGGCATGGCAACCTGCTTCAGTATTCTTGCCTAGAGAATCCCATGGACAGAGGAGCCTGGTGGGCTACAGTTCACAGGATTTCAAAGAGCTAGATGTCACTGAAGAGACTTGGCACGCACACGACACATGAATAAAATATATGAACATTTAAAAAATGTGTTTAATTTCACCTTGTGACATTTCCAGATACAGACAGCAGCAACTCAGCTGAGGATAAAGTGACGAGACCTGGGACCTCAAAGATGGAAAGGCAATATGAAGCTGGGGCAGTGATTTGGGCTTAATCCTGGCACTACCATTGACCCCAGTGGTGAATAAACTGAAATTTCAAGAAATTTACTTACATTCCCTAAGACTCAGCTTCAGCTGCTATAAGATCAAATAACCAAACAAATAATAGTTACATCCCCATCATGTATCTCTTCATTAGGACAAGAGCATCTTGAAGAAGAGCCATTTGTTAGTACACATCATACACGGGTGCTCCAAGAGTATTTGCTGGGTTAAATGGAAGGTTCAAGTGTGAAATTATTCATTCAGTCCTCTCACTCAGTCCTACGAAGTAGGAATTATTACCATGCCCATTTTGCAGAAGGGTAAATTGAGGAACACATAAGCTGAAGATTAGATCAGCTAACAAGTAGAGGAATTGGGACTTGAACCCTGACAGTCAGGCTCCAGAATCTGTGCTCCTAATCCGTGTGATGTGTTACCGATGGACACAACTTGTTCGGCATTTCTTCATGTGAGAGGTTGAGTCTAATTCTGCTCCTCCAGCAGGGGCTGCAAGGACCTTGAGCAGATGGGTGGTGAGGCTTTGCTGGATGGTGAGGAGAGTGTTGCTGGAGGCTGAAGGAAAAGGCACCCAAGTTAGATGTTGGTAGACAGGTGAGTGAAAATAATGCTGGCACAAACATGGAAAACAGAAAAGACACCTAAAATCCAGTGCATCTGACTAAAGACTTCTCCAGGCAGAATGCTGAAAGTACCACCTGGCTTCTAATGGGCCTTAATAAAGTACAAAAAGAGAGAGATTAACTAAAGACAAACCGTGCAGCTTTTGAGCAAAATTTAGGAGAAACAGGACAGTGTTTTTATTCAGCAAAAAAAGTAAGGGATTCTCAAAGCAAGAAATGGTTTCAAGGCAAAGAACAAATCCAGAGCTCTCCCACTAAAGCCTACTCTCAGAACAGAGATCTTAAAGGTATAGCTCTAAGGACCTCCCCATATCCACTTTTTGAGAAGTATCATTTAAAAATTTACCTAGTACAATTTCTAACGATTTACCTTATAGAACTTTTCAACTAGACCAAAAGCTTCTAGGTAACTGATGGGGCACTTTTTCAGAATACTCTGACTCTCAGCCCAAGGTGAAGTCTTGAGGAAAGAAATGTGAGTATGGGTTTAGTCTAGTGATGCAAGCCACAGTAAGATTAAAAGAAAACCCACAATGTTTTGGAGAGAATTCTACTGATGGAAGCACTGGCAACTCGGACAAACCAAGACAGAGACACTATAAAATGCAAAGAAGTCTTGGGACAGTGTGTACTCTACCCAGCTACTATGGGCAGAAACTCCCTGAGAAGGCTGCTTGGCTGCAAATATGAGCCATTTCCTATGGAAAGCGAAGAATGGTCCCACAGGGAAAACCATGAACCTGGAGGGTCATTTCCAGGGAGCCTTACTGGGCTCTACTCAAGGAACTGGCCGTGTGCACCAGGCTGGATCTTGGAATTACTATAAACCAGATGACACCACCCTTGTGGCAGAAAGTGAAGAGGAGCTAAAAAGCCTCCTGATGAAAGTGAAAGAGGAGAGCGAAAAAGTTGGCTTAAAGCTCAACATTCAGAAAACGAAGATCATGGCATCCGGTCCCATCACTTCATGGGAATTAGATGGGGAACCAGTGGAAACAGTGTCAGACTTTATTTTTGGGGGCTCCAAAAATCACTGCAGATGGTGACTGCAGCCATGAAATTAAAAGATGCTTACTCCTTGGAAGAAAAGTTATGATCAACCTAGATAGCATATTGAAAAGCAGAGACATTACTTTGCCGACTAAGATCCGTCTAGTCAAGGCTATGGTTTTTTCTGTGGTCATGTATGGATGTGAGAGTTGGACTGTGAAGAAGGCTGAGTGTCAAAGAACTGATGCTTTTGAACTGTGGTGTTGGAGAAGACTCTTGAGAGTCCCTTGGACTG
>SJYX01000325.1:113789-155899 GCA_006410675.1 Oreotragus oreotragus
TGCTGAAGCCTAGCTTAGAGAATTTTGAACATTACTTTACTAGCATGTGAGATGAGCGCAATTGTGTGGTAGTTTGAGCATTCTTTGGCATTGCCTTTCTTTGGGATTGGAATGAAAACTGACCTTTTCCAGTCCTGTGGCCACTGCTGAGTTTTCCAAATTTGCTGGCATATTGAGTGCAGCACTTTCACAGTCTGAGTGAACTTCGGGAGTTGGTGATGGACAGGGAGACCTGGCATGCTGCAATTCATGGGGTCGCAAAGAGTCGGACACGACTGAGCGACTGAACTGAACTGAATCTGAGATGAACTGTGAGTGCTTTGACCATTACGTGTGATGCTCTGCCTGTTCTAGACCTATCCCCTGATAGGGCTGGAATTCTTGGAGCTCCAAACTGGAGAAACCACAAGGGGAGATTCCTAGACCATATGGAGAAAGAAGAGGGATCTGCCCAGCCCAGGGGTCCAGTGGTTCCCCATCAGTGTGGCAGGCTTGTGAGTTCAGCTACATTGAACCCCTCAGACCAGAACAGTCTCTAGCTGGACACCACCAACTGACCCAAGTCAACATCCTCTGAAACAAAATAATCGTCAGCCATGCCCTGAACTCCTGACCCTTCTAAAGAGTGGGATATAATAAAATGGTTGCTATAAGGTGCTAAGATTTGTTGTGCCACCATAGATAACTAGAATTACTACTGTGTCTCCCACGTCCTTGTAAAAGACTATGATCATTGAGATGATGTGCTGCGTGCTAAGTCACTGCAATCATGTCCGACTCTTTGCAAACCTATGGACTGTAGCTCGCCAGGCTCCTCTGTCCGTGGGATTCTCCAGGCAAGAATACTGGAGTGGGTTGCTCCAAACTGGAGAAACCACAAGGGGAGATTCCTAGACCATATGGAGAAAGAAGAGGGATCTGCCCAGCCCAGGGGTCCAGTGGTTCCCCATCAGTGTGGCAGGCTTGTGAGTTCAGCTACATTGAACCCCTCAGACCAGAACAGTCTCTAGCTGGACACCACCAACTGACCCAAGTCAACATCCTCTGAAACAAAATAATCGTCAGCCATGCCCTGAACTCCTGACCCTTCTAAAGAGTGGGATATAATAAAATGGTTGCTATAAGGTGCTAAGATTTGTTGTGCCACCATAGATAACTAGAATTACTACTGTGTCTCCCACGTCCTTGTAAAAGACTATGATCATTGAGATGATGTGCTGCGTGCTAAGTCACTGCAATCATGTCCGACTCTTTGCAAACCTATGGACTGTAGCTCGCCAGGCTCCTCTGTCCGTGGGATTCTCCAGGCAAGAATACTGGAGTGGGTTGCACGCCCTCCTCTAGGGGATCTTCCCGACCCAGGGATTGAACCCGCATCTCTTGTGTCTCCTGCATTGGCAAGTGGGTTCTTTATCACTAGTGCCACCAGGGAAGCCATCAGTATGCTGCTGCTGATTCTGACACTGCTAGTTAATGGTAGCTTCTAACACCAGGTTGCCCCCACAGTGAATATGTACAGCATCTATACCAAATGCAGCTTCCGTTTGCTTTTTAACCATTGAAGTTGGAGATGGCGACATCATTCAGTCTTGATTATGGCTCCATATGGGACCAGAGAAAAAGTATTACTCTTCCCGGGCAAGAACTGTGGTCCTAAACGTAGGCCTTGCTTCCAAGCTAGCATAAGCCCGGTGTTACTTGCCAGCCTTCACCCTGTAGTCTTTCATATGCCACAGTCATTGTTGGTTTTCCTGCCTCCTCTATTAGACAGAGAATCCCCTGGAGGGCAGCTGTGTCTTTGCCTGAGTACCTCCCCCTCCACCAGCCAAAGCTAATATTAAGCAGGGTGCTTAGTAGGTGCTCGCTTCCTTGTTGGTGGAAGGCATGAATGAGCAATGGGCATTTGGAGAATCTTTCTATTGTTTTGCATTTCAGGTCTGCCTACAATTTAAAGGGCACAGCTGAACAGAATAGCACCTTTTAAAAGCTTTCATTGCAGGTCTCAGGTTGACCACTTTCTTAGAGAAAAAAATCTGGCATTTTACAGTAATGATAACAAAAAGACATGATTGGTAACAGCAGCATTAAATCCAAAAGCTAATTGCTTTGACCATCAAATAGTGTGAAGCCTCGCAGGACATTTGGTCCTGTCCAAAATGTCTATAAGACATTCAGTCCATACCAAAAGGTCCTTGATATTTGATCCTGTCCAAAACCATTTGGTGTGGACCAAAGATGNAAAAAACATGATTGGTAACAGCAGCATTAAATCCAAAAGCTAATTGCTTTGACCATCAAATAGTGTAAAGCCTCGCAGGACATTTGGTCCTGTCCAAAATGTCTATAAGACATTCAGTCCATACCAAAAGGTCCTTGATATTTGATCATGTCCAAAACCATTTGGTGTGGACCAAAGATGTTTATGGATGTTTTAGACAGCACCAGATGTCTGATAAGCATGTGAAATGGTGTGTGACAGGCAGACAGGTCTCTGGCTGAAATTCTAGATGACCCTCAATATTTTGGTTTGGTCTCTTCTCTGATACAGTTTTCTTATTTATAAATGTATCAGAAGACTATACAGACCAAAGGAGATAACAGAAGCATTTTATAAAGCTACTTTCTCTTCAAGAGGTGAGAGAAATCCAAGTTTCCCGGAAGCCTTAATCTTGCCAATATCTTCACCCTGAGAATACTTAAAATTATGAAAATTGCCTAAATTAAGCTTTATTTTTGTCCCTCCCACTCCCAGTCCCTCAGTCTAGTCACCAGTGGGATTACTGATGGGTGTGTGTGCTAAGTCACTTCAATTGTGTTCAACTCTCTGCAGCACTATGGACTGGAGCCCTCCAGGCTCCTCTGTCCGTGGGATGCTCCAGGGAAGAATACTGGAGTGGGTTGCCATGCCCTCCTGCGAGGGCTTTTCCCGACCCAGGGATCAAACCCATGTATCCTGCTTATCCTGCATTGGCAGGTGGGTTCTTTACCACTAGTGCCAAACCTTGAAAAGTTCATTACTGATGGGGGTTGTCTATTAATAACATGAACTTTAAATCAGAGAGAAAACGTAAAACACATGAGAGGAGGGTAGGGTAGAGTGAGTGAATGCAGGTTAGATTTCAAGGGGGCCTTGGCGAATATGCCTTCCAAGCTAGACATGTTGCAGGTGGAGAGACAGAGGTGTGGGACGCGGAGGTGCCTCACCTAAGGTCACACTCGTGATCTGAAGCTGAGCCACGCCAGGAGCCTCGCCTAAGGTCACACTCGTGATCTGAAGCTGAGCCATGCCGAGAGCCTGGCCTGCAGCCTTACCACCACACGGAGGTCAGCAGGCTCTTTTAGTGGAGAGCTAGGGAGTAAATATTTTAGCCCTTGAGGGTCTTGCAGGCTCCGCTGCAATTGCTTAGCTCTGTGGTTGGAGCATGAACACAGCTGCAGCCAATGTGCAAACGAAAGAGCTTGGCTGCACTCCGATAAACTGCTTTTATGAACCCTTCTCAGGCACTTCCCCGCCCAGTCCTGCCCCCTACCGCCACACCTCCATTTACTGCATCAGCACCCCTCTCCCCATCCCCTGCTTTTTTCCGGGTAGTCATGGCAATCTCTTTTTGGTGATGAGAATGCTAATGACCCATGTTTTAAATCTGGCCTTGTCTCTTATGCCTTTGGGTGAGTTTCTGTACTGCCAGGCTTCTGTTTACTCCTGTGTAAGTCAAGGAGGGTGAAGGAAAACTTCAGGACAGCTCAGAGAAATTCGTGGTCCTCTGCTTTATGCATCTCTCTTTTAGGAATTCAGGCAGTCAAAGAGCTCTGAACTCCTTCCTAGGTCTACACACACCACTGTGTCTGGAGCCGGGGCCTTAACTTCCCTCAGACTCAGTCTCCCCATCTGTAAATGGGGATGGTAAATACACGGGTTCGTGAGATTTTTGGCAAAGATAAAATGAGATGGTGTTTGGGAGACGGATAAACTAGTGTTTGGAATTAACAGAACATACTACTTTACATAAAATAGATAGCAACAAGGACCTGCTATAGAGAAGACGGAACTGTATTCAATACCCTGTAATAATCTATAATGAAAAAAGAGTTAAAAAAAATATATATATATTTATGTATAGCTGGGTTTCCCAGGTGATGCTAGTGGTAAAGAAACTGTTTGCCAATGCAGGAGACATAAGAGACGTGGGTTTAATCCCTGTGTTCAATCCCTCCGTTGGGAAGATGCCCTGGAGGAGGGCATGGCAACCCACTCCAGTATTCTTGCCTGGATAATCCCTGGAACAGAGGAGCCTGGCAGGCTACAGTCCATGGGGTCACAAAGAATCAGACATGACTAGAAAGACAGCATGGACATAGCACATGTAACTGAACCTTTTGCTCGACACCTGAAACCGACTGAACATTGTAAATCAACTATACTACAGAAAAAAAATTCTAAGAGATGGCGTTTGCATTCTTTACAAAACACTGAGACACTATGGAAACGAGAGGTTTTGTAAAGCAAGTTAGTGTTTGTACTAGAGCTACCTTTCTGAGATCTCCTGGGGCTTTCCGAAACAATGTGCTACCATCGACAGCTGAGGAAGCAGGCATAGTTTTGTTCCCTGCTAGCCTGGTCCACCCACGTGTGAGAAAGGACTGCAGTAGAGCAGGCGCGCCATGCGAGCGCATGCTCACCTCACTGTCAGCTGAAGAGCACAGCTTGTTCCCTGGACACTCTGTTGTCTACTTTCCTTTTTAATTTATGTGTTGTTATTAAACAATTACATTTGCAGACTGTTGATCAGAGTGTGTTTGCGTTTCTAATTGAACATTCTAATAATGGTGTTTTTACTTTGCTTGGTTTTTAAAGGTTGTTATAATTTCTATAAAGTTTCATAAAACGAGGCAGCCAGAAAAGCTTTCACGGAAAAACAAAATGCATTTACGGAGACGCTGATGCTTTCTTGCAAGGCTGTTGGAAACCGTATTTTGCACAATTATAGCGCAATTTACATCTTTGGAGCTGAAGGGAACTTAGGTTCCTTCTCGACTGGCAAATCGGGTTAAGAGGCAACCCGAGGGCTGCGCCGGGGGTTCTGAGGCTGTGTTTGAACTCAGTGAGAAAGGGCTCTGTGATGGATCGGTCCATCCTGGCGGCATGCGTCAGTGCGTGCGCATGTGTGCATCAGTGTGGTACAATCCCTACTCACTCCCTCACCTTCCTTTGGACAAGGAGGGAAGCACTTTTTGAGAAAACATTTTCTGGGGAGTTTATTTTTGGTGGGGCTGGATCTTCGCTGCCGTGAGGGCTTTTCTCTGGCCGCCGTGAGGGGGGTTACTCTCCAGTTGCGGCGCTCGGGCATCTCATTGTGGTGGCTTCTCGTGCAGAGCACCGGCTCCGGGATGTGTGGGCTTCAGGAGGTGCAGGACCTGGGCTCCGTAGCTGTGGCTCCCAGGCTCTAGAGCACAGACTCAATAGTTATGGCACACGGGCTTAGCTGCTCCGTGGCGTGTGGGATCTTCCGGGATGAGGAATCAAACTCATGCCTCCTGCACAGGCAGGCAACTCTTTACCCGCCAGGGAAGCAACCTGATGGGAGGAGAAAATGACTTGCCCAGGACCACAGTGGTACTAAGTGTCTCAAACCCCCAGTGCCTGTTGTTTGGTCAAATGCTCATCAAGGTCATCACCTTGCCCATTATATGACGGAAGAAGCTCTGTCTGTGGTCCCCTCCTGAGCTGGTCTCCTCTGCTCGTCTGTGTGTGAGAAACAACTGATTCCGCTCATTATCTCCTCCCCGCAATGAGGGACCTGATGAAACATGCCCTTGCCAGGACCTTTGATCAAGAACGTCCGTAATTCAGATGATGACAGCTGTGGTGGCCGATAGCGTAAAAACGCCTGGGGAAAGCAACAACTGGAAATGCTCCAAGGGATTCTTTATTCTGCTTTTCTCTTGATTTTCCAAATTCCCTACTGGTAGGTCTTTTATTATCAAACAATTAGCTTAAAAAATTTAATGTCCCCCAAAGCCCACTAGAAATTGTGTGGTCTATTAATAAATATAATATTCTGTCTTCAAATGAGCTAGTAGTCATTGGCATGGGTAGAAACTAAAAGCCTGCTTTGGACCTGCAAACTTTAAGCAGCACTTTGCCCATCAGCCAAAGTTCCCTGAGATCTACAGCGTGTCAAACTTAGTTCCATGGATTCTGGGGGACACAGTGACAGCAAAGAGATGGCGCTGACCTCGGGGAATAGAACCGGATCAGAGAGAGGCAGGAACGTATGAATCCTGGAAAGCTGAAAAATTAAGAACTAAAGAGATGTTCATAGACCTACTTTTAATAAAACCCAACCAAACCCCCAAAGACACGCCACAGAGTGCCAGAATGCACCTAGGGCTCAGGCATGTCAGCTATAATTTGAATCTCTAACTCGAGCACGCATGGGGGTCGGGGGCTGCCTCTCTCTAATAGGTTATCACAGGATAGAGTTTAAAATACCACTTGAGTCATAACCTCATCTACTTAGAGATCCAGAAAGGGTTCCCAGGGCTGATCAGAGACCTGATTTGCAAATTACTATAAATTAATGTAGTTATAGCTGGGACATGAATATATGCTTGGAAATGCTCATATAGTGCATAATATATGCGTGTCTTAAGATGATAATAGTGGTAATTTCTAAGATGACTTTTCCTCTAGCTGGCACCTTTCACCCTGTGATCTTGAAGTCCTTTACAAACACTAATTAATTACATTAATTTTATCATAAAGCTTGTTCATTACTGTACTTTTATTATAAGCTCTTGCCAGCTCAGATTTAATGCGACACTCACTGAAATTCTGCTCTTTGATATTGCTAAGAATCTGCACGGATGTTATATGTGCCTTTATAGGTTTTTTTCAATTGTACAAATAATGGATGAATGATTACTAAGTCGCTTCAGTTGTGTCCGACTCTTTGTGACCCTATGGACTGTAGCCTTCCCTGACCGTGAGATTCTCCAAGCAAGAATACTGGGGTGGGTTGCCATTTCCTCCTCCAGGGGATCTTCTCGACCCAGGGATCCAACCTGCGTCTCTTTGTCTCTCCAGCATTAGCAGACGGGTTCTTTACCACTAGCGTCACCTGGGAAGCCCCGCAAATAATAGTTAATAAAGGCTATTTCCCTTTCACATGGGGAAGTACAAAGGCAGATCGAGTACCATGACTGTAACTAGATCACAGTGTGTACAGTGTCATAGAGGTGCTGTGCAGGGGTCGATTTCAGCTTGAATGCCTAACTGGTGGGCTGAGAATATTTGTCTGGTGCTTTGGGTTAAGGAGTACCCTGAGCCATATCCAGGACTGGTGAGAACAACTGCTCTGACCAGCTTGCCAGGACACAGGTGTGGAAATTGGGGAATGTTGGCTTACGACTGCCCTCTCTCTGCTGTCCCTGGTACTGCACTCAACATTTGACAAGCCTGGGTTGTTCAGTTGCTCAGTCAGGTCTGACTGTTTGTGACCCCACGACTGCAACACGCCAGGCTCCCCTGCCCTTCACTCTCTCCGGGAGTTTGCTCAAACTCATGTCCATTGACTTGGTGGTGCTATCTAACCATCTCATCCTCTATCGTCCCCTTCTCCTCCTACCTTCAATCTTTCCCAGCATCAGGGTCTTTGCAGACGAGTAGTCAGCTCTTCGCATCAGGTAGCCAAAGTGCTGGAGCTTCAGCCTCAGTTCTTCCAATGACTGTTCGGGGCTGATTTCCTTTAGGATGGACTGGTTGATCTCCTCGCTGTCCAAGGTGCTCTCAAGCGTCTTCTCTAATACCACAATTTGAAGAGGCTGGGAATCTGGGTCAATTTCATTTCTCCTTCTTACAAGGTATATAGATTATCCGAGAAGCTTGCAGAACCTGTTTCTTTCTCTGTGAAACGGGTATACGCTCATGCTTGCCTTGCTGACGCTTCAGGACTTTGTGTGAGTACTCAGTTGCTAAGCCATGTCCGACTCTGTGACCCCCATGGCCTGTAGCCCACCAGGCTCCTCTGTCCATGGGATTTTCCAGGTAAGAAGACTGGAGTGGGTTGCTGTTTCCTCCTCCAGGGGAATCTTCCTGGCCCAGCAATGGAACCCCCGTCTCCTGAGTCCCCTGCCCTGGCTGCTGCTGCTGCTGCTAAGTCGCTTCAGTCGTGTCTGACTCTATGCGACCCCACAGGTGGCAGCCCACCAGGCTCCCCCATCCCTGGGATTCCATCCTTTACCACTGCGCTTCCTTGGAAACCCACAGTACTTTAAGGGGAAGATCTGGTGGAACAATGTGTGGGCAGCTTTTTTTCAGCTAAAGATTGTTTGTGGAAACTGGTTACCTAGGGGAAAGAAGACCAGCTTTGGAGGAAGGATACTTGGGTTACAAACTCAAACCAGGAGTCTTCACTGGTGACGAGGTGATGTGGGCAGAGCTTTGTTCTTAATGAGCTTCCATGTTTTCTTGTATAGAATAGGAATAATATCTTTGCATCTGACTCACAGATCTGTTCAGAGATTTAAGTGAAACAGAAACACAATACATGATTTTATATTATGATGTATATTATAATAAATGATTTTATATTATGACGTATGTTATAATAAATGATTTTATTTTATAAACACAATAAACTGTCACATAGTAGGTTCTCTAAAGTTTGCTGAAAACTAAAAGCAAAACCCAGGAATGTGCAAACTGAGAGCTATGGAGAGAAATGTACTCAGCTGGCAAAAGTGGATTTTCACTTGGAGGTAAACAAGAATCATTGTTTTTTAATTTTATTTTTTTTGTGGACCATTTTAAAAGTCTTTATTGGATTTGGTGCAGTATTGCTGTTTTGGTTTGTTTCGGTTCTTTGGCCTTCAGGCATGTGGGATCTTACCTCCCTGACCTAGGAGGTAAGCCTTCCCCTGCACCGGAAGGCTGAGTCCCAAGCACTAGACAGCCAGGGAAGTCCCTTGAATAATTGTTGTTGCTGTCTTTACTGCTACTTTTTTTTTTTTTTTAACATTTTCCCTGATGAGCATGCGTAGATTTTATAGTGCAATAAGAACCAAAAGCACTCCTCTGATGGCTATGCAAATCTATATATGTGATGATATCACACAGAAACACAAAGGTGCGTGCACACACACACAAATGAATATATATTAAAAGCTAGTGAAATAAGACCTGAATCGATGTGCAGATTGTACTGACATCAGTCCACTGGGTTTGACGTGTCTGATAATTATGTGAGAGTTTACCCTTGGTGGGAGCAAGAGAACAACTACACAGGACTCCACGCACCCTTTTCACTATTTCCTGTCGATGAATGTCCTTAGTCATTCAGTCATGTCCAACTCTTTGCTACCCCATGGACTGTAGCCAGCCAGGCTCCCCTGTTCATGGGATTCTCCAGGCAGGAATACTGGAGTGGATCGCTATGCCCTCCTCCAGGGGATCTTCCCGACCCAGGGATTGAACCCAGGTCTCCTGCATTACAGGTGGATTCTTTACCTTCTGAGCCACCAGGGTATACTTTTTTCAAAATAAAAGTTAAAAAAAAAAAAAAGAGTTATCAAGCTTACCTGAAAGGAATGAAATAGTGGCTACTCAAGTGCTTAATCAATAGATGGATGGGTGAATGGATGCCCTCTCTGCATTCCTACTTCATCAGCAATAAGCTCTGTTATGCTATATGCATCGTTAACAGGACTTTTCTCTAATTATTAGCTTTTGGCTCTCTTTGTCTGGGAGGAGCGTGGACATATGTTTGTCAATGCTGACGGCCACACCTCTGAGAACAGACAACTTGCCCATGTTGATTCCAGACTACAGCTACAATGGATGTCCTAGAAGCCTCCTCCTAGGCTTAAAAAATTATCCCCTTTCCCCGATTTTAAGTGTCGGGCCAGAAGAGAGTGGAGCGCCATCTGCTAATTCACTGGATCTCAGTACAGAATGCGAACAGAAAACCGACCCAGCCATTGTTTTGGATAGAGCAGACCCTGAATGTAATAAAAACTGTGTTCATATGTTTCATTAGTAAATAAAGCTGACTTGGATAGGTTGCTTCAAACCCAAAGTGAACTGAAACCCAGTTGGCTGCACTTGGTACCAAAAAAGTGAGTGTGGTGGTGGCTGCCAAGCTTAAGTGATCCAGGAGCTCTGTGTGCATTAAGTCTTCTAATGTGGCCATGACCCAGTGGGACACAGGGTATCATCTGACTGTGATGCTGTGGGACACATATTCCAATCTGAAACAAGCTTGTGGACATAGTCTGCATTCCACACGCAGAGAAAGAAAACAGGACTCAGTTTAAGTAACAAGATAAGTGCCTTAGTATTAGTCAAGTAATGATGCTATAAAAAATAAACTTCAGCACATCAGTGGCTTCACATGCGCACACACACACACACACACACACACAAGGTTATTGCTTGTTCATATAATAGTTGAGTGCGAATGCCTGGGGTTAGCTCCACATTTTCCATATAGGGCTTTCAAGGTGAGCAAAGAGGAGAGACAGCATGGAAGAGGCACACCTGCTTCTCAGCCAGCTTGCCTTGGACATGCCACCNTGCTGGAGCTTCAGCCTCAGTTCTTCCAATGACTGTTCGGGGCTGATTTCCTTTAGGATGGACTGGT
Source organism: Oreotragus oreotragus (assembly GCA_006410675.1). Classification (NCBI taxonomy): domain Eukaryota; kingdom Metazoa; phylum Chordata; class Mammalia; order Artiodactyla; family Bovidae; genus Oreotragus; species Oreotragus oreotragus. The sequence goes on from SJYX01000325.1 coordinate 124,430, forward strand.
TGATCTCCTCGCTGTCCAAGGTGCTCTCAAGCGTCTTCTCTAATACCACAATTTGAAGAGGCTGGGAATCTGGGTCAATTTCATTTCTCCTTCTTACAAGGTATATAGATTATCCGAGAAGCTTGCAGAACCTGTTTCTTTCTCTGTGAAACGGGTATACGCTCATGCTTGCCTTGCTGACGCTTCAGGACTTTGTGTGAGTACTCAGTTGCTAAGCCATGTCCGACTCTGTGACCCCCATGGCCTGTAGCCCACCAGGCTCCTCTGTCCATGGGATTTTCCAGGTAAGAAGACTGGAGTGGGTTGCTGTTTCCTCCTCCAGGGGAATCTTCCTGGCCCAGCAATGGAACCCCCGTCTCCTGAGTCCCCTGCCCTGGCTGCTGCTGCTGCTGCTAAGTCGCTTCAGTCGTGTCTGACTCTATGCGACCCCACAGGTGGCAGCCCACCAGGCTCCCCCATCCCTGGGATTCCATCCTTTACCACTGCGCTTCCTTGGAAACCCACAGTACTTTAAGGGGAAGATCTGGTGGAACAATGTGTGGGCAGCTTTTTTTCAGCTAAAGATTGTTTGTGGAAACTGGTTACCTAGGGGAAAGAAGACCAGCTTTGGAGGAAGGATACTTGGGTTACAAACTCAAACCAGGAGTCTTCACTGGTGACGAGGTGATGTGGGCAGAGCTTTGTTCTTAATGAGCTTCCATGTTTTCTTGTATAGAATAGGAATAATATCTTTGCATCTGACTCACAGATCTGTTCAGAGATTTAAGTGAAACAGAAACACAATACATGATTTTATATTATGATGTATATTATAATAAATGATTTTATATTATGACGTATGTTATAATAAATGATTTTATTTTATAAACACAATAAACTGTCACATAGTAGGTTCTCTAAAGTTTGCTGAAAACTAAAAGCAAAACCCAGGAATGTGCAAACTGAGAGCTATGGAGAGAAATGTACTCAGCTGGCAAAAGTGGATTTTCACTTGGAGGTAAACAAGAATCATTGTTTTTTAATTTTATTTTTTTTGTGGACCATTTTAAAAGTCTTTATTGGATTTGGTGCAGTATTGCTGTTTTGGTTTGTTTCGGTTCTTTGGCCTTCAGGCATGTGGGATCTTACCTCCCTGACCTAGGAGGTAAGCCTTCCCCTGCACCGGAAGGCTGAGTCCCAAGCACTAGACAGCCAGGGAAGTCCCTTGAATAATTGTTGTTGCTGTCTTTACTGCTACTTTTTTTTTTTTTTTTAAATTTTCCCTGATGAGCATGCGTAGATTTTATAGTGCAATAAGAACCAAAAGCACTCCTCTGATGGCTATGCAAATCTATATATGTGATGATATCACACAGAAACACAAAGGTGCGTGCACACACACACAAATGAATATATATTAAAAACTAGTGAAATAAGACCTGAATCGATGTGCAGATTGTACTGACATCAGTCCACTGGGTTTGACGTGTCTGATAATTATGTGAGAGTTTACCCTTGGTGGGAGCAAGAGAACAACTACACAGGACTCCACGCACCCTTTTCACTATTTCCTGTCGATGAATGTCCTTAGTCATTCAGTCATGTCCAACTCTTTGCTACCCCATGGACTGTAGCCAGCCAGGCTCCCCTGTCCATGGGATTCTCCAGGCAGGAATACTGGAGTGGATCGCTATGCCCTCCTCCAGGGGATCTTCCCGACCCAGGGATTGAACCCAGGTCTCCTGCATTACAGGTGGATTCTTTACCTTCTGAGCCACCAGGGTATACTTTTTTCAAAATAAAAGTTAAAAAAAAAAAAAAGAGTTATCAAGCTTACCTGAAAGGAATGAAATAGTGGCTACTCAAGTGCTTAATCAATAGATGGATGGGTGAATGGATGCCCTCTCTGCATTCCTACTTCATCAGCAATAAGCTCTGTTATGCTATATGCATCGTTAACAGGACTTTTCTCTAATTATTAGCTTTTGGCTCTCTTTGTCTGGGAGGAGCGTGGACATATGTTTGTCAATGCTGACGGCCACACCTCTGAGAACAGACAACTTGCCCATGTTGATTCCAGACTACAGCTACGATGGATGTCCTAGAAGCCTCCTCCTAGGCTTAAAAAATTATCCCCTTTCCCCGATTTTAAGTGTCGGGCCAGAAGAGAGTGGAGCGCCATCTGCTAATTCACTGGATCTCAGTACAGAATGCGAACAGAAAACCGACCCAGCCATTGTTTTGGATAGAGCAGACCCTGAATGTAATAAAAACTGTGTTCATATGTTTCATTAGTAAATAAAGCTGACTTGGATAGGTTGCTTCAAACCCAAAGTGAACTGAAACCCAGTTGGCTGCACTTGGTACCAAAAAAGTGAGTGTGGTGGTGGCTGCCAAGCTTAAGTGATCCAGGAGCTCTGTGTGCATTAAGTCTTCTAATGTGGCCATGACCCAGTGGGACACAGGGTATCATCTGACTGTGATGCTGTGGGACACATATTCCAATCTGAAACAAGCTTGTGGACATAGTCTGCATTCCACACGCAGAGAAAGAAAACAGGACTCAGTTTAAGTAACAAGATAAGTGCCTTAGTATTAGTCAAGTAATGATGCTATAAAAAATAAACTTCAGCACATCAGTGGCTTCACATGAGCACACACACACACACACACACACACACAGTTATTGCTTGTTCATATAATAGTTGAGTGCGAATGCCTGGGGTTAGCTCCACATTTTCCATATAGGGCTTTCAAGGTGAGCAAAGAGGAGAGACAGCATGGAAGAGGCACACCTGCTTCTCAGCCAGCTTGCCTTGGACATGCCACCCATCACTCTCGCTTTATGGGCATGAGCCAGTCACAGCGCCCTTCCTGAAAAAGGACCGGACAGGCTAGGAAGCAGCTCCCCAGTGCTGTCTCTGCAGGAAGGCAGGAGAGTAGCCATCTCTGGCTTCCCCTGCCGTGGTCATTGCACAGGGTGTGGAACGGAAATCAAACTCGGGCTCAGCTATGCTCTTTCTGGAGCCATAGTATAGAGGGTGGGCAAGAGTCTGGGCTCTGTACTCAGCCAACCTGGATTTTGATCTTGGTTGTAATGTTTTACAGATTTTTGACCTTGGGAGAAAGTTGCTTGACCCTTCAAAGGCTTGACTTCCTCTTTGGTAAAACATGAGAATGATAAAAATAGCCATTCCATAGAGCTGTTGTAAGGATTACAAGAAGAAGGCATGCAAAACATTTAGAGCAAGGCTTGGCATGAAGTAAACCGCACAAATATTTATAATTAACATTATTATCATAACGATGACAATTTTTCCTCCATACTGCCTCCTATCTTCTCATCCCATTCATTCCCACTTTGTTTGGTTCTTTTGTCTTGTACCTCTTTGCTTTCTCAAGTTTTCCAGTCTCTCCAGATCTCTCCAGCTCTATCAAACCCTTTGCAGTAACTATAGTCAAAGAAAACATGAGCCCTTTTCCCTCTGCTGAGGAGTTTCCTAATGTAAACGTCTTGCCTAGAAGCATCCTCATTGCCACAGGGACATTTCCAGTCTCCTAAAGCAAACACATTTGACACTGTTGATTTGGTGTATAAATGTCTGCAGCTTTATTAAATATGCATTAAAATGCTCCCCTCATAAATTGTATGCACTCTGCCTACTCCGAGTATAATGCACACAACTAAATAGTTTTTTCTAACCACACAGACGGAGCAATCAGGCCAACTTCAAGGCTGGTGAGAATAGAGTGAACCAAGCTCCTTTTCCCTCCTAATGTAGCTCTTCTGTGGGGTCTCTTCCCAATTTGGCAGTTTGGCAGGCTTCAGCTGTATTCTCCCTGCTTGTAGTGGCTTGGATTTCTGGGCCTGTTAAACTAGAGATTCCATCCTACCCTCTATGAGGTCCATTCACTAGCATCTAAGGGTATCAGTAGAGGGGTGAATTTGATTTGGTAGTGTGAGTTTCATCTGGACCTGCTGGTAGCATCAGGTTTCCTGTCTTGTCAAATAATGTACCCATCAAATAGTCATGATCTGTCTTTTCCCCTGTTATTCATCCAGTCATCCAACCATCCATCCACCCATCCATTCATCCATCCATCTACCTGTCCATCCCCTCATCCATCAATCTGTTCATCCAACCACCTATCCATGGTTCATCCACCCACCCATCCATCTACCTGTCCATCCCCTCATCCATCCATCCATTCATCCAACCATCCATCCATCCATCCACCTATCCATTAGCCACATTCTCAGGGCCAGGTAGTGTGTAAGGCACTAAGACCACAAAAATAGAGCCTGGCTTCTGTTCCAGTGGGACAGAGCAGACAAAAATAAGTACACAAGCACATAAAATCATTATGGACTGATCAGTGCAGGGGGGTGAAGGTTGATCCTGAACGTGCGCCCGGGTGTGCGTTGGTGGACCAGTTGCTTTATATGGAGCGGTCAGAAAGGTCTCCCTGAGGAGCAGACGCTCAGGCTGAGGCAGTAAGAGGCAGCTGATGAGAAGAGAAGGAGACTTTCGATTAAAGAGACTGACATTTGTGGGTTCTGCTTCCCTGGTGGTTCAGACAGCGAAGAATCTGCTTGCAATGTGGGAGACCCAAGTTCAATCCCTGGGTTGGGAAGATACCCTGGAGGAGAGCTTGGCAACCCACTCCAGTATTTTTGCCTGGGGAATCCCATGGACAGAGGAGCCTGGGAAGCTACAGTCCATGGGGTGGCAAAAAGTCGGTCACAACTGAGCAACTAACACTTTCACCTTCAGTACTCAGCAAAGGGCCGGAGAACACCTCTGTTATCACTCTCATACACAACAGGGACACACGTGTATAATTACATCATGTCTGGTTTTGCTTTGACACTTATTTGAAGCACAGTGTCTTATATTCCTTCTGTTCCCCTAGATGTGTTGACCTTGTTTATTTTTAAACTGGTGAATGAAGGACCAGAAATGTAAACTTGTAAATCATCAAGCCTGATGCCAAAGGTCAGAATCTATAGGCACATTGGAAACGATGCTAGATTTCACCCGATAGCCCAGCACCTGGCCTGTAGTTGAAAATAGAAAATTATTCTTGTGCGACTGTATCCCAAAAATTTAGGCCAAGGGTCCAGCTTGGTTCTCTTGACCCTGAGCATTTGGTTGGTGATCCATCAGTGGAGATTTCCATTTATCTGCATCAGTGACACAGTCAGGAAGAGGGTGGGTACCAGCCCGTTAGGTCACCGGGCTCAGCCCATTAGAGTTCAGGTTTATCACACAAACACTGAGGACAGGGCTGTAGGATTGAAGAGTGATGTCACGAAACAGTTGTTCATGTTCTAATGTGAGCGTGACCTCATTTGGAAAAATATTTTCTGTAGATGTAATTAAGTTAGGGATTTACAGGTGAGGAAGTCAGGCTAGATTATTGATTGAGCCCTAATCCAACAGCAAATGCCCTTATAAGAAACACACAGAGGAGAACGCAGAGGGCAGAAGAGAAGGTGTTGTGAAGATGAAGCAGAGATTAGGGTGATGGCAGCCTCCACAAGCCCAGGACTGCTGGCAGACACCAGGAGTCGGGAGAAACAGGAATCAGTTGTCCCTAAAATCCCCCACAGGAAGCATAGCTCTGCTGAATTATTGACTTCTAGTCTCCAGGGCTGTGAAAGAATACATAGCTGTTGTCTTCAGATACCAAGTAAGTGCTAATCTGTTACAGAAAATTAATTCTTACCAAACCTTAGAAAAAGACATTTTGGGGTCACTGTGGCTTCCTCCAGCACCACACTGCTCAGTAAAAAAATATAATGTGAGATATATAATTTTAAATTTCCTAGTATTCATCTTGGAAAGAGTGAAAAGAGAGGTGAATTTAATTTTAATTGTATTATTTTGTTTAACCCACCATATCTGAATATATATATCAACATTTCATCAAAAAAAAGAAATCCTTAATGAGATATTTTACCTGTTTTGAGGGTATTAACTCTTCAAAATTTGCTGAATTATATGCTTCTAGCACATATGGATACAGAATAGCCACGTTTCAAGTGCTCAATAACATCCGTGCCCAGTGGTGATTGTATTAGACTACACAGCTGGAGCATTGCCCCTGGGTCTCTTACTTCAGGTCTGGAACAAAAGTTGGCTGAGAAAGAGAGAGATGGGAGAAATTTCTAGACCACAGAGGCTGCAAAATCTGCCTTGCTGTAGTGTCTGGGGATCCAGAGAGGGGACCTGGATTTGGCTCAGTCAGGCATCAAGGAACCAGATGGAATTCTTGGGCATGTGGGAGTGCTCGTGGCCAGCTGGGTCTATTCATCTTTACTGCAAGGCTGTAAGAGAAAGACCAAGAATGAGGCTTCCATAGAAAAAGGGCAGGCAAAAGCTGAAGGGGAACCAGAAAAAAATGAATAGAAATAGATTTCGGTTACTGAATCATAGTTATTTTCCAAATTCTTCCGACTTCTGATAATCTTCATTACAAACCTATGTAGGAAGCATGGCTATTGTCTTATTTTGTAAATAAGGACATTGAGGATCAGTACTGTAAGGGATTTGCCCAAGGTCACCCAGTTCACACATGAGTGGCAAGAGCCATGATCGGAACCCAGGTCCCTCTGAGTCTAAGGCCACTATATTGTGTTAAAAGGTGGACATCTGGTTAGATTCGCCTCTTCTTATGTTTACTGTGAGGACGGGTTCAGGGCTGGGCAAGGGCTGAATGTCCACAGTGGACAATGGGCTTCAGGGACTTAGGTTGGGGGAGCTAGGAGAGTCTGGAGCTGCCTCAAGGATGGACAAGGTCTTGGAATTCTCTAGGCCATTCAACATGACAGCTGAGCATCCAGAGAAGAGTTTGCTCTTTGGCATTCAGAATTCTCCTGCTCTCCTGCCTCCTCTTCTGGTTGACCAGTTGGCTCTGGGATATGCCCCTTGCTATGTCTTATGCTGGCAAAATTGGCCTACAGAAGCTAGAATTGCCCACCTGGCTAAGGAAGCAAGTTTGTCTTTTAAAAGCAAGACATCAGGACATTCACTTTCTGACGAGAATCTGTAATTTGTGTTCATTTTATTTCCCATTGATTGATTGCCATATGTCTTCTGGCACCCTTCCAAATATCTCTTGCCAACAAAGTAGGCCAAATTAATTTTATACAGGAAGAAATATTCTGAAGGACTCTAAAATCTGTCTCCATCATTTCACAAATGATCTCCTGTGCATGTAATGACAGTGACTGTATTTTTTCTGTTAGGGCAGAGAAAAGAGGAAAAGTCTCAGGTTCATCTTCTCATGAAAGAGTAAAAATGTGTGTATTCAACCTCTTTGCCTTATGGTCAATGTACACTTTATGTGGTGGACCTTATGGAACTGGAGAGCCTGCATTTCTACTTCTGTTTGGCTGAAATCAATTTAGAGTTTGGGAGGTAAGGTACCAACCAAGGTAGAGGCTGTTTGGTAAAATATTGATTGAACTGATCGAGCTCATTGGATGGAGCATCAGGCGATGGGTGTTTGTGTCCTGGTTCTGCTAACTTATCAGTGACCTTGAGAGTCACTTCTTTCCATATCATCGTCCTCATTCAAAAAGAGAGGGGACTGGCTAGAGTCAGTGGGTTGCATGCCTGAGGTGCTCAGCCTCAGAACACTGTCTTCCAAAAGCATTCCCCTTGTAAGCTGAAAACAGAATATACATGCTTTACTGTTAGTAAAACAAACCTGTCTAATGATGTTTTAAAATATATATTTAGATGGGGGTTGACCTAGAGACTGTCACAGAGAGTGAAGTACGTCAGAAAGAGGAAAATATATATGGTATATTAGTGCACTTACGTGGAATCTAGAAAAACGGTATAGATGATCTTATTTGCAAAACAAAATCAGAGACAGAGATGAAAAGAACAAACATACGTACACCAAGGAGGGGAAGAAGGAGTGGGACAAATTGGGAGATTGGGATTGACGTACGTACACCACTGATTCTGTGAATACAATAGATAACTAATGAGAACCTACTGTACGGCTCAGGGAACTCCATATAGCTCAGTGCTCTGCGGTGACCTAAATGGGAAGAAAATTCCAGAAAGAGAGGTTGCATGTATAAGTCAGCTGATTCACTTTGTTGTACAGTAGAAACCAACACAACATGGTAAAGCCAGTGTGCTGTGCTGTGCTGTGCCTAGTCGCTCAGTCATGTCTGATTTTTTGCGACTCCATGGACTATAGCCCACCAGGCTCCTCTATCCAAGCAGATTCTCCAGGCAAGAATATTGGAGTGGGTTGCTGTGCCCTCCTCCCAGCGATCTTCCCAACCCAGGGATCGAACCCAGGTCTCCTGCATTGCAGGAGGATTCTTTACTGTCTGAACCACCAGGAACGCCCATGGATACTGGAGCGGGCAGCCTATCCCTTCTCCAGGGGATCTTCCCGACCCAGGAATTGAACCGGGGTCTCCTGCATTGCAGGCAGATTCTTTATCAACTGAGCTACCAGGGAAGCCCAAGGCAACTATACACCAATAAAAACTTGATTTAAAGACTAAATAAATTGTAAATATATATCACATGATAAGAAAACTAGACATAGGCAATTCCAAAGATTATTCAGCATCTTAGTGATGTGATGACTGGGGCCCAGACTCCTTCTTTCTGTCCACTCTGCAGTCCTTTCCTTCCTGTCTTCGTGTATGTTCTCTTACAGGTGCAAAATGGCTGTAGAAACTCTGAGAATCAAGTCCATATTCAGGGTAGGGAGAGTGATAAATGAGACTTTGCATCTACTCCTGTGAATGAAAAGTAAAGCCGCTTTCAGAGTCCTCCACCCAATAGGTTTCTCCCTGAATCTCATTGGCCAAAACTATCTCATATGACCAGGTCTTGCTGCAAGGGAATCTGAGAGAGTGAGTATCTTGTGGGGAGGAGTGTATCTTTCTGGCTGCCTTAGACCTATCTTTATTCTTTACCAGAGGTTGGCCACACTGCCATCGCCAAGTAAAAATGGGGTTCTGCTTGAAAGGAAGAAATAGAGAGATGAATGCTGGGTAGTCTACAAAGTATGTCTGCCAAAGGATAAAAATGTGATTATGGCATGAGGGTTCAAAAACGTCATGCTGAATTATTTTTCTAAATGAGTGCTTAAATGGTCTCAGTGACCGAGAATATGAAAAGTATTTTACACTCCTCTGAGATGAGCTTCGAGGAGTCCACAGCCAATTCTGACCTTTCATTTCTGGAGCAGAGAAGGTGGAAGAGAGAGGATGCCTTTTAGTCTTGCCTGTCAAGTCCACAATAAGCTAAATAAATGTGTTTAAAAAAATGAACACATCAGCTAATGTTTCCTATTTGCTTGTTTCCCTAGTAACTCACCCTATTTCATAGATATAAGCAGAGCTGTGGTGAGTGAAATGGGCTGGAAAGAGTGGGCCCAAGGGTGGGAAGTATGGGTATGCTGCTGCTGCTAAGTTGCCTCAGTCGTGTTCGACTCTGTGCGACCCCACAGACGGCAGCCCACCAGGCTCCCCCATCCCTGGGATTCTCCAGGCAAGAACACTGGAGTGGGCTGCCATTTCCTTCTCCAATGCATGAAGGTGAAAAGTGAAAGTGAAGTCGCTCAGTCGTGTCTGATTCTTAGCGACCCCATGGACTGTGGCCCACCAGGCTGCTCTGTCCATGGGATTTTCCAGGCAAGAGCACTGGAGTGGGGTGCCATCGCCTTCCCCGAGTATGGGTATATATCACACAAACATTTCTCTTCAGACCCACAGTGGTCTCCTCTCCCTGTTCTCTGATGTTCCCCTGTGGAGCCTCGAGGTCTCCAAGGAACCCAGTTTGGAAAACACTGGACTCTAAAATTTCCCCTTTGCCCAGCAACTCTATGATTTATGATTCTTTGTGGCACATTCCCCAATCATGGATTCTCCTTTGTAATAGCAGTCTGCATGAGGTTACACATCCAAGTTGAACCTATCTGCAGGGCAGGAATAGAGACTCAGACATAAAAGGATGGGCATGTGGATACAGGAGAGAAAGAGGAGGGTGGGAAGAACTGAGAGATCAGGATTGACATACAAATGCTACTGTGTATAAACGAGATCGCTAGTGGGAACTTGCTATATAGCACCAGGAGGCCAGCTCAGGGCTCTCTGATGACCTAGAGGAACCGGATGGGGGTGGAGATGGGGGGCAGGCCTCAGAGGGAGGGGACATATGGGTGCCTATAGCTGGTTCACTTCATTGTACCGCAGAAACTAACACAATGTAAAGCAATTATACTCTTTTTTTTTTAAAAAAAAAAAGACCTCTTCATTCTCAAGTTCTAACTTAGCTTTGGGTTTGTCTAGCTCTGCATTGTAGCCACCAGAATGGCTACTAGACCCCAGGTACTATTTAAATGTAAATTAACTTACATAAAATGCAATTAGAAATTCTGTTCCTCAGTTGCCCTGAAAGTGAAAGTGAAGTCGCTCAGTTGTGTCCAACTCTTTGCAAGCCCGTGGACTGTAGCCCACCAGGCTCCTCTGTTCATGAGATTTTCCAGGCAAGAATACTGGAGTGGGTTGCCATTTCCTTCTCAGTTACCCTAGCCACACTATAAGTGTTTGATAGCCAGGTGTGACTAATGATGCCATATTAGGCTGCATAGATATAGAATATCACTGAAGAACGCTGTCCTGTTGGACAGAGCTGGCTAGTCCTCTTGGTGCTGGAGTGCAGGACCGTGATCACAGGGTGCTCTTGTGTTCCCCTGGTGGCTAGGAGTTGATGAGGGATACCAGAATTATTTTTTGGTAGAGTTTTTTTGCTTCATGGAATTTTCCATTAAATAGAGCAGCTGTGAGTTAGTGAAATGAGAACCAGCCTAATAGTCTAAAGGTCTGATTTTTCTAAGTTGAGGAATATCCTACAAAATACCTGTCCAGTACTCTCAAAACTAAATCATGAGAAAATATTAATAAGAAGAGACAGAAATTGTCACAGACCAGAGGGGACAAAGCAGGTATGAGGACCAAGACAGTGTGGTTGGTACTTGTACCAACTGAAAAAGGATATTAGTGAAGAAATCGGGGAAGGCAATGGCACCCCACCCCAGTACTCTTGCCTGGAAAATCCAATGGATGGAGTAGCCTGGTGGGCTGCAGTCCATGGGGTCGCTAACAGTCGGACAGACTGAGTGACTTCACTTTCACTTTTCTCTTTCATGCATTGGAGAAGGAAATGGCAACCCACTCCAGTATTCTTACCTGGAGAATCCCAGGGATGGGGGAGCCTGGTGGGCTGCCGTCTATGGGGTCACACAGAGTCGGACACGACTGAAGTGACTTAGCAGCAGCAGTGAAGAAATAGGCAAAATCTGGGGGGGAGGCGCGAGTATTAAATTTAGTTAACAGAAGTGTGGCAATAGCAGTTTCGAAGTTTTGGCGGATGTACCACATCATGTAAGTTAACATAAGGGAAATTGGGTAAGAAAAGTTCTCTCTACTATCTTTGCAATTTTTTTTTTTGGTGGGCTGCCGTCTATGGGGTCACACAGAGTCGGACACGACTGAAGTGACTTAGCAGCAGCAGTGAAGAAATAGGCAAAATCTGGGGGGGAGGCGCGAGTATTAAATTTAGTTAACAGAAGTGTGGCAATAGCAGTTTCGAAGTTTTGGCGGATGTACCACATCATGTAAGTTAACATAAGGGAAATTGGGTAAGAAAAGTTCTCTCTACTATCTTTGCAATTTTTTTTTTATATAGCTTAAATTATTCCAAACTAATAGCTAATTTAAGATTAAAGACAGGTTTTCATTTCAGACTCTATCAGTTACCACTAGTGGAACCCTGGAAAAGACACTGATGGTGGGGAAAGTTTGAAGGCAGGAGAAGGGGGCAACAGAGGATGAAATGGACAAATGGTATCATCAACTCAATGGACATGAATTTAAACAAACTCCAGGAGATGGTGAAAGTCAAGGGAAGCCTGGTCCCCATGGGGTTGCAAAGAGTCAGACATGGCTAAGCAACTGAACAAGTGACATGCTAAGCAAATGCATCCTTCTCCCATCAGTGGACTATGGAGAGCTTTATACCACTCCAGAGCTGGTGAAAGCACTTTGACAATTTGGAGCCACCACAAGTGTTAAGGGATTGCTGACACCATAGCAGATGCTGTGATAGTACTTTGATGCTAAGACCCTGTGGGATTCTGCAAGGTTACTTGGCATGATTGTTGCCCTTAGGGAGCTTTCCAACCCTTTAATAGAGAGTCTGAAGCCCCAGAAGGCATGAGGGGGATGCATGTGATGTCCACTGAGCTCCCGCCTTGTGTCTGACACTGTGCTGAATGAACCCTCTTCCTGTAGGACCACATTAGAATCTGAGGAGAACCTTCTAGACTCTCTGAGTGGCTGATGATTTCCCGTTTGTGGACGAGGTCCAAGGCTCTGAGAAAGAAGTGGCTATAGCCCCTGTCCATGTGACAGCAGGCTCCTTGACCTCACCCGCCCACTCCCTTCCCAGCCATCCTTTACAGCCAACTTCTCATGATGCCCTTGTCACTTCTTCTCTTGGAGGCACATGGGGGACGCCTTCTCTAACGAAAGAAGCCCTGAGGGTGGAGGGGCATTTGGGTCCAACAGTCATGCTGAGTGACCTTGGGGAGCCCCACTTTCACCGACCTCCCTTTCCTGGCTTGTCAATCAACCCGTCTCTCTCCTCCCTTCACAAACTTGTCATCGGGATCCTTTTCCTCAGAGAATGCCTGGAAAGGATGCTGCTTTCTGAAAGAAATGCCCCCGGGCACAGTGCTTCCTCTTGGAGGAAGTTATTGGGGTCAGGAGGAGCCTTCCCGCTGACCTGCAGATCCTTTGTCTGTGAAGACACCTCAGAATGTGCCAGCCTCTCCTGCAGATTCAGACCTCCATTGCCCTCAAAAAAGGATTCCTCCCAGTTTAGTTCTGAGAGCCACACCTACGGAACTCCAAGTCCCTGTAAACAGGTCCACATGTGTCTGGGTTCCTCAGCATCACTGGGTCAAATTCCACCCCAGGGGCTTGCTGCATGTAGGTAGGGGTGGTGTGTGTGTGTGTGTGTGTGTGTGCGTGCGTGCATACAGGCTTTGTAAGAAATGGCCCCTCAGAATTCTCTGGCAGTCTCGTGGTTAGGACTTGGAGTGTTCCCTGGCATGGCCTGGGTTCGATCCCTGTTTGGGGAACTGAGATCCCATAAGCCACTCGGTGCGTCCAAAAAGAAAAAGGAAAGAAAGGAAAAAATAAATGGCTCCTGTCAAGGCATTTGAGTAGCAGCATGGTAGTTCTGGAGAGAATGGGTTCAGGTGTGAACCTGCCACTTCCTAGCTCTGTGACCCTGAGCCCATCACTTCTTTCTCAACCTTCGTTTTCTCCTCCATCAGACTGGCGGGGCGGTCAGGCTGATATCGTGAGATGCTTTATGGTGGAGAGGCTGGCCCAGCATTATGACGGGCTGAAAAGAGCTGGTTCCCTCAGCTGGTTCCCTGATTTTCTCCTGGCCTTCCTGACCACAGGGGACCAGTGAAGGGCCAAACTATCTCCTTCAGATGTGGCCTTTCATTAGACCCACTTTGGGTGAATGTGCAGGAGAAGGTGGGGCCGGTCTTCATCAGATGCGTCTGAGGATGGCCCCGGGCAGTCGTTGGAAAGACCAGCTCCATTCTTCACCATTGGCTTCCACGGGATTTGAATCAAACCTCACATTTTTGTACGTTGGGAACGAATCACATGTGGAACCACGCTCCAGGAGGTCACCCTCTAGTGAGAAGAGGAATGAGCACATTTTTAGGACCCAAAGGTGGTCGTGCTGTGGCACAGCCCCATAGGGGCCCAGGAGGAGGGAAGACTGATTTTTCCTGGAAGCATTTGAGCGTCTACTTCAACAAGGAGGAATTCTCAAAATGAGGAAGTGATGACGTATGAGCGTTCCAGACTGAGTGGGCAACCCCAGCCAGAAGAGAGTCAGGGGCTAATATTCCTAATGATGTGCTGCTTTACCGACCAACCTCACTTAAACCCCAGACAGTCTTATGGAGTGCGTGCTCAGTCATGTCCGACTCTTTGTGGCCCCACAGACTGTAGCCCACCAGGCTCCTCTGCCCATGGAATTTTTGGATTAGCTACTGCTAATTTCAGCTAGGCATAGACAGTTATGTAATTTGCTCATGAACGTGGAACCTTTGCAACTCCATGGACTATATGTAGCCTACCAGGCTCCTCCGTCCATAGGATTTTCCAGGCAAGAGTACTGGAGTGGGTTGCCATTTCCTTCTCCAGGGGATCTTCCCAACCCAGGGATCGAACCGGGGTCTCCCGCATTATAAACAGACGCTTTACCGTCTGAGCCACCAGGGAAGTCCAAAGTAGCTCAGTCGTGTCAGACACTTTGCCACCCCATGGACTATAGTATAGTTCATGGAATTCTCCAGGCCAGAATACTGGAGTGGGTAGCCATTCCCTTCTCCAGGGGATCTTCCCAAGCCAGGGATCGAACCCAGGTCTCCCACATTGCAGGCGGATTCTTTACCAGCTGAGCCACCAGGAAAGCCCACTTCACTACAGACGGTTATGTGATTGGCTCATGAACGTGGAACCATGTAGCTACAGTGGCAAAATTAGAACTTGGCTCTGTTCTCAGGCTGGATTAGGGTTTCTAACCCTTGACAACATTTCCATTCAGGAAATGAGGCTGAGAAGGTATCAGAGGAGATTGCCGAGTGTTTCCAGGGACATTAGGATTCTTGAACCTTATTCTTGGGGCCAGTGAGGAGGCTTCTGCTGTTTTATAACCCAGAAGTGATCTTAATAGAACTGTGTTCGAGAAAGTTTGACTCTGGCTTTAATGTGGAAGGTAGATTGGTGGTTGTTCAAATATAACCTTATAATAAACCCTTGGTTTTGTTTAATAACTACAATTGTGCCTACATGCACCTCCCCACAAGATGGCAGATGTAAAAATGCTTTGTGAAGTGAAGCTGGCGATACAAATGCAAGGTTATTATTAATATGGTATTAGGTTATTGCTTTATTTGGGGACAATTTCCTTTGTTCTTGGAAGACGTTGAATAGAGAAAGGGTTTCTCCATTGTTCAGCATTTGCTATTCGGGACAAAATTGAACTGGTTGAAATTCAAGTTTTTGTTCCCATTTTAATGTGTTATGTAATCCTAGGGAATTTTTGTTTACAATTTATTCCAGTTTCTGCAGGTGCTTCACGGGGTAGGCTCCTGCACCTGGGAACGCTAGCATTAATTTTGACAAAAAAGGGTTTAAAAATATAAATGTCAGCATCTCCAGCATCGTGAAGGTGGCGATGGATGACAGAAGGGCATTCTAGGATGGCGCTCCAAAATAGAATTCCAGATGCCTCCTGCGTGTTCCCGGAGTGTACAGGCAGTCGCGCTGGCCTGGTTTGCTCAGCCAAAGTATTCTGTTATTTAGAAAGTTTCTCTGCGGCTGGTGTGGTGGAAGAACGTCTATTTTTGCTGCCTTCTAGTTGGGTGGCCTTGGACAAGCCTCCTAAATGCCCCAAGGTTCAATTTCCTCTGCTGCAAAATGGGAAGATGGAGATCAGTTAATAAGCTGATATTTTGTAAGAGACTGTGTCCTCCTGTTTCGTAGGAGGGCGTGGTCTGTATCACTTTTGTCCTTCTTTTATTCCCAAGCCCTTTCTGTGAAGAGTTTGCAACCTTGGGAATTGCCGGCATTCGGCACCTTCGCTGACCTCATGGCAAACTCCATCCTATGAAATACAGACTTTGAAACTTCTTAGGCACTCGAGACCATATGAACAGGGATCGTCATGACTGTGCCAGAGCGTCTTCCCAGCTCGTGTGAGACCAGCTGTCCCGCCATGAGTCCACTCTCCATGCCATTCTCCCCCGGCAGTTCTCAGCCTCATCTTCTGCATGTGGGTCACGAAGGCTACTCCCAGGGTGACCTTGAAAGGCAGGTATTGAAAATGGCAGAGCTGCCGATCAGTCCAGAGGCTCAGATGGTAAAAAATCTGCTTGCAATGCAGGAGACCCGGGTTCAGTTGCCCTCCCTGATCTCAACCTCTCCTTCCTAGTGGTAACAATTTGTGCTGAATCTGTGTTTATCAACCCTCGTTTGTCCTCACAGCAAGTGTCCCTGGAGCCATATGCAGCTCATGTTGGAGAATTACAGTGCATATATCCTTCCAAAAGTTGTGTAGTTATGCCTTTTACCCTCATAGTTAATGTCTACACACACACATACACACACACGCACACACACACACACACACAGAGAAAGGAATATTCAGCTCAGTTCAGTTGTTCAGTTGTGTCCAACTCTTTGTGACCCCAGCACACCAGGCCTCCCTGTCCATCACCACCTCCCGGAGTTTACTCAAACTCATGCCCATCGAGTCGTTGATGCCATCTAACTATCTCATCCTCTGTCATCCCCTTCTCCTCCTGCCTTCAGTCTTTCCCAGCATCAGGGTCTTTTCAAATGAATCAGTTCTTAGCATCATGTGGCCAAAGGATTGAAGTTTCAGCTTCAACATCAGTCCTTCCAATGAACATTCAGGACTGATTTCCTTTAGGATAAATACTACACAGCAATAAAAATGAATGACAACGAAGTTACCCTTCTCACATGGATGACTCTCCAAATACAATATTCAGAAAACGGTAACTTCCAGAAGAATACATGCACTATATAAGCAGAAGATATGTATGTATCTGTGTGTATGTACATATACACACATGTATACATGTGTGTTTATATGTGTGTATATGTGTATATCTGTGTGTATAATGTGATTTTATCACAACATATTTGTCCATTTTCTTTGTTGATGAAGGTTTTCAGCTTTTACTTTTACAAAATAGTGCTGCTTAAAGATTCTTTGACATCCCTGATATGCAAATGGTATCACATCTTAAAGTTTACCGTGTGAGAGTCCTAGTTCTCCAGATCGTCACTCCCATTTTTGTATTCATGAGAGAAAGATAAGCTGTGGTGATGCATAGACCCTGACTGGGTAATGATTCACACCCAGCTGTTCTGTTTCTGTAGCCTTTCAATAGCAATAATCCAAGGAAGGTGTCCCTGGAGTGGGGGGGGGGGGCGTAGCTTGGCTCCCCCTGTCATTCAGGGACTAGGTTGATTGGCAGCTCTGCCATGTTTAATACCTGCCTTTCAGAGTCACCCTAGAGTTGCCTTCCTGCTCTGCATGGAGAGGATTAGGTTGCAGATGGCCCNAAGGTGTCCCTGGAGTGGGGGGGGGGGGCGTAGCTTGGCTCCCCCTGTCATTCAGGGACTAGGTTGATTGGCAGCTCTGCCATGTTTAATACCTGCCTTTCAGAGTCACCCTAGAGTTGCCTTCCTGCTCTGCATGGAGAGGATTAGGTTGCAGATGGCCCCACAGCTGCACTCGCACGTCCCCGGTTGGAATCAGGGAAGTGGCCACCCTGCCTAAACCAGTCGCTGACAGATGTCATTATACTCCATTCCCAAGAAGGAGACAAAATGAGTTTTGGTGAACAGCTCTTGGTCACAGATTGACTTCATCATAATTTTAAATTTTGCTGTCTGGTGGGTACAAAATGATCTTTTATAGAAAAGTCACCTTAAGATCCCTGATTACTAAAGTAGGTGAGAATTTGGCCACCCTTCAACATTCGTAGGACTTCCCTTGTGGCTCAGCTGGTAAAGAATCTGACTGCAATGCAGGAGACCTGGCTTTGATCCCTGGGTTGGGAAGATCCCCTGGAGAAGGGAAAGGCTACCCACTGCAGTGTTCTGGCCTGGAGAATTCCATGGACTGTATAGTCCACGGAGTGGCAAAGAGTCAGACACGACTGAGCAACTTCTGCACACAGCATTCATAGGTACCCTCTTGTGAGTTGCCTCTTCATGACAGTGGCCCATTTTTTAAAAATTGGCGCATTCTGTTTTGCATATTAATTTATGGTTTTGGGTTGGTTTGTTTTTGGCATTCTGTATACTAATCCTTTTTTTGGTTATGTGTTTGCAAGGATCTTCTGAATTCTGATTTGCCTTTCATGCCTTGCCCAGGATGGCTTTCTCTTAATCAGAGATTCTTTTTTTCATTATGACACAGTTTCTAATGTTTTGTTCTCCTGCCTCTCAGCCACTTTAATGTATGTTGTCACAGTCAATGATACTTTTTCTGTGTATGTCTGAGAATGGCATTGTATTAGTCAGGGTAATACGTACTATATGCTATAACAAGCAAGCCCCAAACTGTGACTTAACAAAACGAAAGTACTTAACACACACACACACGTTAATATTCCATTCATTTTATAGTCCCATGTAGATAAGGACTCTCCTGGACTGTCCTTTCTCAGGGATCTGAATGCTCTCCATCACATAGTTCTACCATATAAAAGGGAGAGAGAGTAACTTACGGCTCTGGAGGGGGATTCTAAAGCCTAGTTGTAAAGGTGCATACAGCTCTTTAGTCCACATTCATTAACCAAAACTAGTCATGTGACCATGGTGCAACTGGAAAGGAAACTGGAAAATGTAGTTTTGTTGCGCTAAGAGGACAAAGGATCGGTGAGCAATAGCCAGGCTCGGCCATACAAACTACAGTTCTAGCTCTTAGAGGCAGAATCTTTTTTTCTCTCTACATCTCCCGTTGGCCCCTGAAGTGCTATGGTGAATAAACTGAGGGCTTTGGGATTAGAGAGAACGGAGTTTGAATTTCATCCACCCTCCCTAATGATTTTGCAACCTGGTTAACTCTTCTGCTGTTGCTTAGGCGCTAAGTCATGTCCACCTCTTTTGTGACCCCATGGACTGTAGCCCTCCAGACTCCCCTGTCCACAGGATTTCCCAGGCAAGATACAGGAGTGGGTTGCTATTTCCTTCTCCAGGGGATCACCTGGACTCAGGGATGGAACCCGTGTCTCCTGGGTTAGCAGGCAGATTTGGATTCTTTACCACTGAGCCACCAAGGAAGCTCTTTAACCTTTAATACATTCCACCCAGGGAGAGGCTGTGAAGGACTCAGGTTCAGAGGCTGGTTCACTTCAGTCCATTTCCTGCTCTGGGCCAGCTAGGCCTGCCACACTAGGCTTCATGCAGACACTGGCCTGCACTACACACTCCCATTTGCCACTTTAAACCGGCTCTGTTGAGAGAAGCTCATCTGACAATGCACATGAATTATCCTTGCTTCTTTGCTAGTACCATAAAATGGCTGGAAACCAGACCTTCCCCGACTTCCAGCTTCATGACAAGCCCCATTCATTTTCTGTTTGTTGACATCCTGTGGCTTGCTTTCTACCAGTGCAGCCGTTGTGCCTGGCTCCCCTGGGGTTGGATGTTTTATTTTCCTTTGGCAAAGCATCCTCCATTCTTTTCCCCACTGTAAGAGTTTGGCAAAAAAACAGGCTCCGGTGAAATGGCCATCAGATCACTGTGTGGTTTGGCCCTGCTTGGCTATTTGTCTCTGGGGCACCAGTCAATTCAATTAAACAAGGTCAAAGCTGTGTTGGCTAAATGTATTATCACTACTTTTTCTAAAATTTCACCTTATTGAAAGAAGTTACACAGTAACAGAAAGGGAATTCATTGTCATTTGATTTCAGTTAGGTACAAAAACATAGAAACAAATACCTATAGAATTACACACACATCTACCCTACCCCAACACATAAAGAAAAAAAAAAAGACTGGAAGGAAACATGCCAAAATATTTACAGTGATTATCTCTGAGTAGTGTGGATTTTGACTATTTCATTTGCTTACGTATACTTTTCTGTGCTTTTCAAAATTTGCAAAATGGGCCATTAACATTTAGAGTCTCTGCAGGAAATAGATATCAAGATTCGAGAGAAGTGCAGAGCATTCAACGAAGCCACTGTTTGCAGAGGTTCAGAGTTAAGGTCGCTGTATCTGTCCTGAGAAGTGAGATGACCCTGCAGTAGCAAACAATCCCAGAAATCCCAGCTTATCTCTCCCTCAGGCTGCAAGTCTAGAAAGTTTCCTGGGCTCTGGCCCGTGTTCCTTTGCCTTCTCTCTGGGGTCTGGAGGAACGGTCTCTCTGAAACGCTGTCAGTCATTGGGACAAAAGAAAGAAAGCTCTGCTGATTCTTCACAGTTCATCCACGTGTCAGGAAAAGTCACATAGCCTGCTCGATGAGGAAGCCAGACAGCACAGTCCTGATTCATACCAAGAGAAGGAACTCCAGTGTTTGGCAAACAGGCCTAATAACTACCAAGGAAACAATAAGATATAGCAGAGCTGGTAGCAGCCTTTGGTCTGCACTTTGAAAGTGAAATCAAGGCTGGCAGGGAGGAAGGGAATGACCCTTCTTCTTTTTCCTTCCACTGATCTGATTTTCTGATGGTGCAACCAATCAGAATCCAGGGGTCACAGGAGAGTAGGCAACGCAATCAACATGGGCAGCCACCTTGAGCACAGATATAATAGGAAAAAAAGAATGTTTCTGGAGATACGGCCAGCCTTATTTTTGCAACTAATAACTTATCTTGTAAATAATAAGGTGTTATTTACATAAAAATACAGCTCAGCAGACCAGCAATATAGAAGCGTCATTCTACACGCCTTCACTGGCATTGACTCTGAACCAGCCCTGGACTGAGCTCTAGGAGTGATTTATCAGACACCAGTTGTGCTTTTGAGGAGTTGTGGGCTACGTGGGGGAGAGAGACACCTAGCCAACAATCAAAACACCAGGCGATATAATGGAATATGATTCAGCCTCAAAAAAGAAGGAAATCCTTCATTTGCAGTAACATGGATGGACTTGGAGGGAATTATGCTAAAGTGAAATAAGCAAGACAAAAGAGGACAAATACTGCTGAGTGCCATTTATTATTTTTTATTTTTTTTATAGTAAACAACCAAAACAAAGAAGTAAGAAATAAACTGTTATTTTATTTTTTCTTTTTCTTTTTATTTATTTATTTATTTTTACTTTATTTTACTTAACTGTACTGTATTGGATTTGGCATACATTGACATGAATGCTTTTAAAGAGAGAGAGAGAGAGAGAGAAAGTGGAATTCATAGAAACAGAGTAGAATGGTGGTTTCCAGGGCAGGGAGCTGGAGGGAAATGTTGGTAAAATGACATAAACTTTCCAATATCGGATGAATAAAGTCTGAGGATATGATATAAAATATGGTGACTATATTTGTATGGTATAATTAAACTTGGCTGAGAGTGGAACTTACATGTTCTAACCAAAGAGGTTTTAAACAGGTAACAGTGTGAGGGAAAGGATGTGTTAATTCCATTTAGCAAATTATCCTGGTATACACATTAAACCTATTACAGTTTTGTCAGTTATACCTTCATATAGCTAGAAAGAAAGCAGATGCAGATCACTGGGTGGTGTGTTGGAACTGAGGACAGGGTGTCTGGAAAGCAGTCTGAGGGCTCACCACTGACAAGTCTTCCCAATTGTCCAGGTAAAGCCAGTTTCCTCTGTTTCTGTTCAGCTGTCCCACCTGCAGACTGAGGCTTCTCAGTCCCCAGCTCAGAGCCATGAAGCCACCGGGACAACAGATGAGTGTGTCAGGAAAGCCAAGAGTCGTGATCTTGGCTTGGATGTTCACTAAGGTGTGTGTGGAGGACACGCTGTCAGCAGATCTGATTTATTTTGGCCCACGCTGGCTTGGAGAAGGCGTGGGGCTCGGAGGGGTGTGCTGCTTTGCCAGGTCGGTCTCACGCGTGAGTGTGTAAACACACTTGCGCCCCCACACCCACACACACCGCTTCCTCTCGTGATGAGTTATGAACGGCCTGACACATCTGAAACCATAAAGAAATCCAACAAGTTTCTACACATAGTTCAAAGTCCCTTTTGCATCTCTCCTTCACTCACATCTATTGCACATCGTAGTAGGTTTTGCAGAGGAAGAAGCAACAAATGTTGGAGCTTTGCACCAAGTGAATCTTGACTGATACTCTTTGTTGCTTTCCATAGGGACAGGTTTCTTTTAGTCTTTCATTCTCCCTTTTCCGTGTGTGTGTTTAATATCCAGAAGCAATAAACAGCGCATCAGCCCAAGAGGAGAAACCAACTGCCATCTTTAATTCATTTCCACTAATGGGATGGATGCAGAGGACTCCAAAGGATGAACAGAGAATTCAGTGCCTCCCTAATGGCCCGTTTCATTTAAGTGGAGAGCCACCCATATGTTTCAACTTTGTCTCTTTTTTTTTTTTAATAAAAATTTTAAACTTTTGGTTAAAAGTCTTTATTGAATTTTTTACAATATTCCCTCTATTTTATGTTTTGTTTTTTGTCCAAGAAGCATGTGAAATACTAGTTCCCGGATCAGGGATCACACCTGCACTCCCTGCATTGGAAGGCGAAGGCTTAACTACTGAATTGCCAGAGATGTCCCCAAATTTGTCTCTTAAGGGCTCCCTTTTGGGAGTTTAGTATGGGGAACTCTTTGTAGCAGTTAGAATTTGGTCAGGAAAGGACTTGCGTGTGCATGCAGGCTCAGCTGTGTCCAACTCTGTGAGCCCCACGGACTGTAGCTCACCACAGGCTCCTCTGTCCCTGGAGTTTTCCAGTCAAGACTACTGGAATGGGTTGCTATTTCCTATTCTAGGGGATTTTCCTGGCCCAAGGTTCTAACATGAGTCTCCTGTGTCTCCAGCATTGGCAGAAGGATTCTTGCCACTGAGCCACCTATTCAGTTCATTTCAGTTCAGTCGCTCAGTCGTGTCGAACTCTGCGACCCCATGAATCGCAGCACGCCAGGCCTCCCTGTCCATCACCGACTCCTGGAGTTCACTCAGACTCATTCCCATCGAGTCAGTGATGCCATCCAGCCATCTCATCCTCTGTCGTCCCCTTCTCCTCCTTTGCCCCCAATCCCTCCCAGCATCAGAGTCTTTTCCAATGAGTCAACTCTTCGCATGAGGTGGCCAAAGTACTGGAGTTTCAGCTTCAGCATCATCCCTCCAAAGAAATCCCAGGGCTGATCTCTTTTATACTTTTTCTGTGTATGTCTGAGAATGGCATTGTATTAGTCAGGGTAATACATGCTAGATGTTATAACAAGCAAGCCCCAAACTGTGACTTAACAAAACGAAAGTACTTAACACACACACACACGTTAATATTCCATTCATTTTATAGTCCCATGTAGATAAGGACTCTCCTGGACTGTCCTTTCTCAGGGATCTGAATGCTCTCCATCACATAGTTCTACCATATAGAAGGGAGAGAGAGTAACTTACGGCTCTGGAGGGGGATTCTAAAGCCTAGTTGTAAAGGTGCATACAGCTCTTTAGTCCACATTCATTAACCAAAACTAGTCATGTGACCACGGTGCAACTGCAAAGGAAACTGGAAAATGTAGTTTTGTTGCGCTAAGAGGACAAAGGATCGGTGAGCAATAGCCAGGCTCGGCCATACAAACTACAGTTCTAGCTCTTAGAGGCAGAATCTTTTTTTCTCTCTACATCTCCCGTTGGCCCCTGAAGTGCTATGGTGAATAAACTGAGGGCTTTGGGATTAGAGAGAATGGAGTTTGAATTTCATCCACCCTCCCTAATGATTTTGCAACCTGGTTAACTCTTCTGCTGTTGCTTAGGCGCTAAGTCATGTCCACCTCTTTTGTGACCCCATGGACTGTAGCCCTCCAGACTCCCCTGTCCACAGGATTTCCCAGGCAAGATACAGGAGTGGGTTGCTATTTCCTTCTCCAGGGGATCACCTCGACTCAGGGATGGAACCCGTGTCTCCTGGATTAGCAGGCAGATTTGGATTCTTTACCACTGAGCCACCAAGGAAGCTCTTTAACCTTTAATACATTCCACCCAGGGAGAGGCTGTGAAGGACTCAGGTTCAGAGGCTGGTTCACTCCAGTCCATTTCCTGCTCTGGGCCAGCTAGGCCTGCCACACTAGGCTTCATGCAGACACTGGCCTGCACTACACACTCCCATTTGCCACTTTAAACCGGCTCTGTTGAGAGAAGCTCATCTGACAATGCACATGAATTATCCTTGCTTCTTTGCTAGTACCATAAAATGGCTGGAAACCAGACCTTCTCCGACTTCCAGCTTCATGACAAGCCCCATTCATTTTCTGTTTGTTGACATCCTGTGGCTTGCTTTCTACCAGTGCAGCCGTTGTGCCTGGCTCCCCTGGGGTTGGATGTTTTATTTTCCTTTGGCAAAGCATCCTCCATTCTTTTCCCCACTGTAAGAGCTTGGCAAAAAAACAGGCTCCGGTGAAATGGCCATCAGATCACTGTGTGGTTTGGCCCTGCTTGGCTATTTGTCTCTGGGGCACCAGTCAATTCAATTAAACAAGGTCAAAGCTGTGTTGGCTAAATGTATTATCACTACTTTTTCTAAAATTTCACCTTATTGAAAGAAGTTACACAGTAACAGAAAGGGAATTCATTGTCATTTGATTTCAGTTAGGTACAAAAACATAGAAACAAATACCTATAGAATTACACACACATCTACCCTACCCCAACACATAAAGAAAAAAAAAAGACTGGAAGGAAACATGCCAAAATATTTACAGTGATTATCTCTGAGTAGTGTGGATTTTGACTATTTCATTTGCTTACGTATACTTTTCTGTGCTTTTCAAAATTTGCAAAATGGGCCATTAACGTTTAGAGTCTCTGCAGGAAATAGATATCAAGATCCGAGAGAAGTGCAGAGCATTCAACGAAGCCACTGTTTGCAGAGGTTCAGAGTTAAGGTCGCTGTATCTGTCCTGAGAAGTGAGATGACCCTGCAGTAGCAAACAATCCCAGAAATCCCAGCTTATCTCTCCCTCAGGCTGCAAGTCTAGAAAGTTTCCTGGGCTCTGGCCCGTGTTCCTTTGCCTTCTCTCTGGGGTCTGGAGGAACGGTCTCTCTGAAACGCTGTCAGTCATTGGGACAAAAGAAAGAAAGCTCTGCTGATTCTTCACAGTTCATCCACGTGTCAGGAAAAGTCACATAGCCTGCTCGATGAGGAAGCCAGACAGCACAGTCCTGATTCATACCAAGAGAAGGAACTCCAGTGTTTGGCAAACAGGCCTAATAACTACCAAGGAAACAATAAGATATAGCAGAGCTGGTAGCAGCCTTTGGTCTGCACTTTGAAAGTGAAATCAAGGCTGGCAGGGAGGAAGGGAATGACCCTTCTTCTTTTTCCTTCCACTGATCTGATTTTCTGATGGTGCAACCAATCAGAATCCAGGGGTCACAGGAGAGTAGGCAACGCAATCAACATGGGCAGCCACCTTGAGCACAGATATAATAGGAAAAAAAGAATGTTTCTGGAGATACGGCCAGCCTTATTTTTGCAACTAATAACTTATCTTGTAAATAATAAGGTGTTATTTACATAAAAATACAGCTCAGCAGACCAGCAATATAGAAGCGTCATTCTACACGCCTTCACTGGCATTGACTCTGAACCAGCCCTGGACTGAGCTCTAGGAGTGATTTATCAGACACCAGTTGTGCTTTTGAGGAGTTGTGGGCTACGTGGGGGAGAGAGACACCTAGCCAACAATCAAAACACCAGGCGATATAATGGAATATGATTCAGCCTCAAAAAAGAAGGAAATCCTTCATTTGCAGTAACATGGATGGACTTGGAGGGAATTATGCTAAAGTGAAATAAGCAAGACAAAAGAGGACAAATACTGCCGAGTGCCATTTATTATTTTTTTTTATAGTAAACAACCAAAACAAAGAAGTAAGAAATAAACTGTTATTTTATTTTTTCTTTTTATTTTATTTATTTATTAATTTTTACTTTATTTTACTTAACTGTACTGTATTGGATTTGGCATACATTGACATGAATGCTTTTAAAGAGAGAGAGAGAGAGAGAAAAAGTGGAATTCATAGAAACAGAGTAGAATGGTGGTTTCCAGGGCAGGGAGCTGGAGGGAAATGTTGGTAAAATGACATAAACTTTCCAATATCGGATGAATAAAGTCTGAGGATCTGATATAAAAGATGGTGACTATATTTGTATGGTATAATTAAACTTGGCTGAGAGTGGAACTTACATGTTCTAACCAAAGAGGTTTTAAACAGGTAACAGTGTGAGGGAAAGGATGTGTTAATTCCATTTAGCAAATTATCCTGGTGTACACATTAAACCTATTACAGTTTTGTCAGTTATACCTTCATATAGCTAGAAAGAAAGCAGATGCAGATCACTGGGTGGTGTGTTGGAACTGAGGACAGGGTGTCTGGAAAGCGGTCTGAGGGCTCACCACTGACAAGTCTTCCCAATTGTCCAGGTAAAGCCAGTTTCCTCTGTTTCTGTTCAGCTGTCCCACCTGCAGACTGAGGCTTCTCAGTCCCCAGCTCAGAGCCATGAAGCCACCGGGACAACAGATGAGTGTGTCAGGAAAGCCAAGAGTCATGATCTTGGCTTGGATGTTCACTAAGGTGTGTGTGGAGGACACGCTCTCAGCAGATCTGATTTATTTTGGCCCACGCTGGCTTGGAGAAGGCGTGGGGCTCGGAGGGGTGTGCTGCTTTGCCAGGTCGGTCTCACGCATGAGTGTGTAAACACACTTGCGCCCCCACACCCACACACACCGCTTCCTCTCGTGATGAGTTATGAACGGCCTGACACATCTGAAACCATAAAGAAATCCAACAAGTTTCTACACATAGTTCAAAGTCCCTTTTGCATCTCTCCTTCACTCACATCTATTGCACATCGTAGTAGGTTTTGCAGAGGAAGAAGCAACAAATGTTGGAGCTTTGCACCAAGTGAATCTTGACTGATACTCTTTGTTGCTTTCCATAGGGACAGGTTTCTTTTAGTCTTTCATTCTCCCTTTTCCGTGTGTGTGTTTAATATCCAGAAGCAATAAACAGCGCATCAGCCCAAGAGGAGAAACCAACTGCCATCTTTAATTCATTTCCACTAATGGGATGGATGCAGAGGACTCCAAAGGATGAACAGAGAATTCAGTGCCTCCCTAATGGCCCGTTTCATTTAAGTGGAGAGCCACCCATATGTTTCAACTTTGTCTCTTTTTTTTTTTTAATAAAAATTTTAAACTTTTGGTTAAAAGTCTTTATTGAATTTTTTACAATATTCCCTCTATTTTATGTTTTGTTTTTTGTCCAAGAAGCATGTGAAATACTAGTTCCCGGATCAGGGATCACACCTGCACTCCCTGCATTGGAAGGCGAAGGCTTAACTACTGAATTGCCAGAGATGTCCCCAAATTTGTCTCTTAAGGGCTCCCTTTTGGGAGTTTAGTATGGGGAACTCTTTGTAGCAGTTAGAATTTGGTCAGGAAAGGACTTGCGTGTGCATGCAGGCTCAGCTGTGTCCAACTCTGTGAGCCCCACGGACTGTAGCTCACCACAGGCTCCTCTGTCCCTGGAGTTTTCCAGTCAAGACTACTGGAATGGGTTGCTATTTCCTATTCTAGGGGATTTTCCTGGCCCAAGGTTCTAACATGAGTCTCCTGTGTCTCCAGCATTGGCAGAAGGATTCTTGCCACTGAGCCACCTATTCAGTTCATTTCAGTTCAGTCGCTCAGTCGTGTCGAACTCTGCGACCCCATGAATCGCAGCACGCCAGGCCTCCCTGTCCATCACCAACTCCTGGAGTTCACTCAGACTCATTCCCATCGAGTCCGTGATGCCATCCAGCCATCTCATCCTCTGTCGTCCCCTTCTCCTCCTTTGCCCCCAATCCCTCCCAGCATCAGAGTCTTTTCCAATGAGTCAACTCTTCGCATGAGGTGGCCAAAGTACTGGAGCTTCAGCTTCAGCATCATCCCTCCAAAGAAATCCCAGGGCTGATCTCTTTCAGAATGGACTGGTTGGATCTCTTTGCAGTCCAAGGGACTCTCAAGAGTCTTCTCCAACACCACAGTTCAAAAGCATCAATTCTTTGACGCTCAGCTTTCTTCACAGTCCAACTCTCACATCCATACATGACCGCTGAAAAAACCATAGCCTTGACTAGACAGACCTTTGTTGGCAAAGTAATGTCTCTGCTTTTCAATATGCTATCTAGGCTGGTCATAACTTTCCTTCCAAGGAGTAAGTGTCTTTTAATTTCATGGCTGCAGTCACCATCTGCAGTGATTTTGCAGCCCCCCAAAATAAAGTCTGACACTGTTTTCACTGTTTCCTCATCTATTTCCCATGAAATGATGGGACCGGATGCCATGATCTCCATTTTCTAAATGTTGAGCCACCTGGGTAGTCCCTAGAAATGACAGTCATTCGTAAATTCTTGACATGAAGATTTTTTGAATACCTACACTTTTCACTTTGGCATAATTGCAGATTCGTATGTAAGACACACAATATAGAGCTATACCATGTACATGTCACCCAGTTTCTTGTGATGATAACATCCTGCAAAACTATAGTGTACTATTTGGATGCATGCAACACATCTTAGATTTCCTGTTTCATTTGTACTCATTTGTGTGTCAGTGTGTGTGTGTGTATTTTGGGTTTCCCAGGTGGCTCAGTGGTAAAGAATCCACTTGCTATTGCAGGAGATACGGATTCAATCACTGGGTCGGGAAGATCTCCTGGAGGAGGAAATGGCAACCCACTCCAGTATTCTTGCTTAGGAAATCTCATGGACAGAGGAGCTTGGTGGGCTACAGTGCATGGGGTTGCAAAGAGTCAGACATGTCTTAGCGACTGAACAATAAGAATAATGTGTATGTATGTAGTTCTGTGCAACTTTATAACACGTGTGTGTCCATCACCACAGACAAGATACAGAGGAGTCTGCAAGGACCCTTGTGTGGCTTTTTTGCCACATCCACTCCCCTCTTGCCCCTCTGCACCCCACCCTGCCTAACACCTGGATTTACTCATCTGTTTTCCATTTCGATAATTCTTTTGTTTCAGGAATGTTACATACATGGAATGATGCAGTTTGGAAACCTCTTACAGTGGGCTTTTTTTTTTCACTCAGCATCATTCCCTAAAGATTCATACAAACCAATGCAGGTATCAGGAGTTTGTTTCACTTTATTTCTAATAAAATTCCATGGTATGGATGATGCATCATAGTTTATTCAATTCAGCTCTTCATCCATTGAGGGACATCTGAGTTGTTCTGGACTATTAGGAATAAAGCTTTCTTAAGCATGTACATACAAGTTTTTGCACAAACACAAGTTTTAATTTCTGTAATGTAAATACCCTAAAGTATAATTTCTGGGTCACATGGTAATTGCAAGTTTAGTTTTAAAAGAATCTGCCAAACTATTTTCCAGGGTGTACTGTTTTACACTCCCACCACAGTGTATGAGTAAACCAGTTTCTCCTAATATTCTCTAGCCTTTGGGGTTGCCATAAATTTTCATTCTTCTGTTCTAATGGATGTGCAATAATATCTCATTGTGGTTTTAATTTGATTTCCCTAATGGCTAACGATGTTGAGCATCTTCTCATGTGCTTAGTTGCCATCTGGCTATCTTTTTTGGTGAAATGTCTGTTCATGTTTTTTTGCCCATTTTCTAACTGGATTCTTCGTGTGTGTGTTTTTTTTTTTTTACTGTTGGATTTTGAGAGTTCCTTATATATCCTAGATATTTTGAGTTCTTTGTGGCATATGAGACTTGCAAATATTTTCTTCCATCTACAGCTTGTCATTTCATCCACAGAATGAAAGCTTGTAATTTGGATGAGGTATACTTCATCAATTTTTCTTTTTATGGATCACATTTTGAGGTGTCAAATCTAAGAACTCTTTGCTTAACCTCAGGTCCTGAAGATTTTCTCTGTTTCCATCTAAACGTATCATAGTTTCACATTTTAAAATTAAGTCTCTTGTCATTTCATCCACAGAATGAAAGCTTGTAATTTGGATGAGGTATACTTCATCAATTTTTCTTTTTATGGATCACATTTTGAGGTGTCAAATCTAAGAACTCTTTGCTTAACCTCAGGTCCTGAAGATTTTCTCTGTTTCCATCTAAACGTATCATAGTTTCACATTTTAAAATTAAGTCCATGATCCACTCTGAGTTATCCTTTGTGAGGTTTGGATTAAGGTTTATTTCTTTATGCTATGGATATCCATTCAGCACCATCTGCTGAAAGGCTGTATCCTTCCACCTTTGAATTGTTTTATACTTTTGTCAAAGATCATTTGGATATTTTGTGTCCCTCTGTTCTGTTTCATTGACTTTTGTGTCTCTCCCTCAGACAATACCACACTGTCCTGATTAGTCTAAGTATCTAGTAAGGTTTAATGTTGACTAGAATGATTCCTCCTGCTTTAATCTTTTTCAAGATATGATAGCTAGTCTAGGACTTCTGCCTTTGTACATACATTTAGAATTAGCTTGCTTATGTCTTAAAAAAAAAACAAACTGTATTAGGTGTTTTAAAGTAAGGAACTAGAAGCTTATATAGCCATCTGGATTCATGAAGGTAGCAGGATGGTCCTCTGAGTATCTCAGGAGCAGTATTAAACAGGAACTTGGGAAGGCCCACCCAGGGGTCCTTGTAAACCTCAGAAATCTCAGGAAAGCTCTTACCAACTTCCTCCATTTGCTGCACCAAAATATTATAAGGTACTCTAAGTCAACTTGGAGTAGCCTTGACCTCCAGGGTGCTTCAGTATTTACCTGTCACTGTCCCTGGAGGTCATGGACTCCCCTTCTCAGAGGTTGACTCAAACCCAGAATCAGGATGGAAGGACATCCTCCTTGAACTGCAAAGGACACCCTTAGTGGTCAGCAATCGCCCTCTGATGGTTTAGCACCACATGGAGTTTTGAACTTGTCAGGTTTCTGTGCTGTTGATCAGGAAGTTGCTGTGGAAGAGAGGTCTTCTGGACTGATCTCCTCCCCATCTTTTCATGGAGTACTTTTCAGAGGCTCAGAGTCATCTGGAAGAAGATCTCTAAAACCCAGGGAGGGTGCTCTCCATGGGTTCATTCATTCACTGTCTCGGGGGAAAGGTGTGTCCCTCGGCTAGGGAGACAGTGAGGTGGACATCCCAGTGGAGGTGGGGGGACAGGCAGGTGAGCTGGCCATTTCAGTGGCATCAGGAATGCTGTGGGGAAGGGATGCTGGGCCACGTAGGGTGTGTGTAGAGGTGGTAGCGTGTTTGTATTGGGGAGGATGCTGCAGAAAAAGTTCTGCTGAGACCTGAAGGTGCCCTGAATCGGACCAAGAGAAGCGGACACCTGAGAGATTTTACTGGAAGCGGGGAGGAAGGCTGGGGGTGTGGCCACACTGCAGGCTGAAATGCAGACCCCAGCTCCTCTTTGGCCCCAGGAAGCCCAGTGACAACTCCAGTCTCCTAAGGAAAAGCTGGAAACTAGGTTGGACCTGTTTTCTATGGTTCCTTTCTGCAATTCTGGGTATCAAGTACTTTGTGTTTTAAAAGCAGCTGTTAGGTGATGTCATTTGGGGCTTCTCCTGGCCCTCCCCTCTAGAACCCAGCAACACCCTTTAGAGCTGCAGTGAAGACTGAGGAGGCGCCTATGAAGAAAGCACAACATTGTAGATCA